>JAZBHA010000242.1:10658-27635 GCA_037464855.1 Iselma pallidipennis | reverse complement strand
TTAGCTACTTTGTTGGCGTAACAAGTCACTAGTTTAACGACTTGTGCAAATTTTATTTACCTCTTATGATTTTTTCTTATCAGGACATAACTATCCTGTCTACAAACCTCCGTATTCTTGTATTCCTGTATTATTAATGACTATAGTTGATTTTAATGATGTTGTATGTAATTAAAGTTGTTGCACGAGCTTTTTCTTTGTTCTTGAAGTAGAAATATCAATTGAATCAATTAATACTGAATACAATGATCTGGAAATATTAATTGATTGAACAAGTGTTTGCAATAAATCTTCTTAAATCGATTTATATGAAATTATCTTTTTAACTACAATAGAAGATAAGGTCAAATTTAGTATAAAAAAATAAATGATTAAATCATTGTTTAAAATAAATAAAAATCATTCTAACAGGTGGTAATATCCTTAATTTAAGATTCTATTAGTCATATTTTCATAATAATGGGTGGATGTATAAATGGGTACTTTGCCAGAAAATAATCTGTAAACTGGTTCATATTATCTGTTTTTCATATTTATAGTTTCTATCCTAATTTTATTCGCTTCAAACTAATTTGTAGTTCTGTATGTGAAACATCAGGGATTTTTAGTGAGGCTTTTGTTGGACAAAACGATAAGAAAACCATTAAAAAAATGGGTTATCTGATTCGAGATGCAATTCTTGCCAGGTACGACTTTATATATAATAACTGCAATTTTTTTGTTGTCCCCTCCTCCATCCATTACTTCCTTTTTCGTATAATTTTTCATAACCATCACGACATAAGATAACTGTTTTTCCAGTTAGTTTGATAATTAATTCACGAATTATATTGTTCGCCGTCTTTCTTTAAATATATTCATGCTTCAATTAAAATTGAATCAATGAATCTTGTATAAATTAACAGAACTAATATGTTCTGTCTCCATTTAAATGTGATTATAAGTGGTCGTTTTTCTGTATTATAACGGTATGGATGGACAGCAGCAACAGCGACTTATGTTTCAGGTCTTTCCAGCTTGTTTGTAACAATTCTGTCGAATACATTTTTTTATTTAAAAATGCAACAACATTGCTCAACTCGTTTCCGTATATTTTATACAAATTTATTTTTGGATTAGGAATAGATTTAGAAATCTCGAATTTCTTATATAAATTCCAGAACAATACGACTTATTAATATTCATTTGAAGTTTTTCGAATATTTCGACCTAGAAAACTTACACTTTCAATACACACCGTTTTATACCAAAAAATTTGAATATTTCAGAACTAGTACGAGATTTACTGAATAATCCATGTATCACGTTTCAACCTATTTAAATAAATAACTATTTATTGACTGGTGATTTACAGTAAATCATTGCTTAACATCGTGACTATCCGATAACCATCTATTTCTTATAAGATTATTCTCTAAACGACAACTTCCTTTTCCGTTTTACACGAATTCAATTCAAGAAAACTGTACTTTTTGAAGATAAACGGTTGTTGTTCTTCATTAACGATCTCAGGTTAATTACAATACAATCTGCGGTTCCAGTTATCTGCGGTGTGCCGCAGCAAGATTTTTTTTAACAAATCAACGATTCACAAGTTTTTTCCAACTACGCCAAATCATTGACATCGTTTGCTGCTACTGCAGCTTCACTGCTCGGGCCACCAGGATCACCCAAAGCAGGTGAACCTTCTTCTGACCGTTAGCACGTCACTACCAAATCACATTGTGCCCCATTTATCAATGTAACTTTATCACTTTATATAAATAAAAAAATGTTTATAGAGTTCGCTACTATCCGCGGAAAGTCTTGGAATGTATCCCCCGCGGATACGTCGGGCCCACTGTATTTGGATTTTCCTTTTTGTTTGATTTAACATCAAACAAAAAGCAAAGGTTAATTTTTTCGCTCATTCGTTTCACATTAACCGGTCCTCTTTAGATCGAATATCCAGCAATTAGTTTTCTTTCAAACTAAACATGTACCGGTACAATTGTTGCTGTTATGTATTCTGAACGAAAAAAAAAAACTTGATCTTCGTTTTAATGAACCAACCTGAAGAAGAAGAACAAGAAGAAGAAGATGAGGAGATGAAAAAAAGTCACTTGCACTAAACGTTTAACTGTATACTACGTGTATGTAATCTCAGAATAGCGGTCAATTCGCTTTAATTATTATTAAACGTTAAAAATCTCTCTATTGGTAAATCGCTAATTGTTGAAATTAATGTCAAGTATTTGGAGAATAATAATAATTAAATTCAAACTAATTTATAGACTTTCTAGTCAAGGTATCTCTATGTTTCCATCCGAATTTTTTTTCGTTTTTCCACGTAAACGGAAAAGTGAAATTCTGGTTTTTTTTCATGTACAAATTATAGTTTCCTGTTTTTGTTGTGTCTTTTTTTCCTACAAGGGGGAAAGTATCAAAATTGGATAGATAGGACACATGTTGATTGAACTGATTTTAATCAAATCGAAAATTCTCACAATTTGTTGTAAAGGAATTCAACAATAATGAGATGGTTTAGTTTGAAGTTAACAAGGTTTGAAATTGAGGTTTGGCAATTGAAAAAGTTGAATTTCAAGCCATTATTTACTATTTAAAGGCTTTTTGCTTTTGTTAGTTTTTACAGTGGCAGCCTAACAATTACGGTTTACAGTAGCTATTGGAAAAACCAAAAACTATTTAAATAAAAGAGGAAAAATCTATTAAAAAAAAATTCTTTCATTTAATTGGAATCTTTGAGTGACTTTCTTACGCATTCACACACACAGAGAACAGGAAGCAAACATTTTGATTTATTTACTACTCCTTTATCATTTTAATCTCTTGATTTGTTAGTTTTCCAGAAGAAAAAAAAATAACGACTATACATCTCTATCTTTATCAAATTTTTGTATATCTCTCTTCGTTCGACGCTTTGTTATTGTTGTGAATGTGGGTTCTAGAATTGTGTCATCGTTGTGTTATATCTCTTTTGATATACACACGAAACACACACCATCGAACCAGCAGGTTCGCATCAGTTGTATAGTTATTGCCATACCAAGAGTAATGGTTCGATTGGGTTGGTTTTAATACGGCTTCTCGTCAATGAACCTGAGACTGAACCCGTTGTCGTCGTCGTCGAGACCGTTGTACGGTTCTTCTTGTAATAGTGCTAAAGTTTCTTCTCAAATCTGTGTCTCTGTATAATTATCGATTTTTGATAAGTGATAACAGTGATTTTTGTGTGTCTGTTAGATGTGCACTAGTGCTATAGAGGGATGGTATTAATTAAGAGACGGATTTTTGGTATTATCCTTATTGATTGTAAAATACGAATTTGCTCAAATTGTTGAAAATTTCTCATTTAATTTTTGTTAATTTAATTTATTTAAACAATAATTTTTGTTGTATATATTTGAGAATTTGAGCCGGCAAATCTCCGATCAGAGTCAGCCAACACCTGTTGGAAGATGTATAATATATAAGTAGTAAGCGAACGATCGGGGCCAGCAGGCATAGGTAACCCAGTGACCGGGCCGCCCCGGTCGAAGATGCTTGGTATTTATGCAATTATGCTGTTGCCTGCCCAGCCCCAGGTTCATTCATTCAATATTATAATAAATGTATTACCTACCAAAAAAAAAACCTAAAACTATATGAGATAAAACAACAGCATGAAGAAAGATCAGGTCATAGACGAACATGAAATAGAAGAGAGAAAAATGTTTCAATACCGTACCCGCCCCTATTTCAATTTGTTATTGTTCTTGCAGAAAATATTATTGTTTACAAAAAGGTCACGACAGCAACAACAATAACAACAACAACAAAAGACCTCTTCACGTTCAATTATATCTTGTATGGATCGGCACGATTTTTATTGGGAATTTTTTTTCGGTCTTCGTTCAGCAATATTTAGCGTGTCATTTGATGGGAAAATATTAGTAGTAGAACGGTGTTGTGTGGTAGACGAACCGTGGAAGACGAATAGATATTAGAAAAATTCGTATAAATAAATAGATGATTTTCGTTTGAATAAAATGAGAAGATATTTCAAGCAAAATTGATTGGAAACACAAAAATTTAAAACTAATCATTTTCAAAATTGCTTGAATTAAAGTTGTTTTTTTCCCTCTTTTTGTTCGTTTATTATTTATCCACTGGAAGCTGTAATAAAGTCATCATATTATAAAACATCTAATCAATTCCTTGATGATTGTTAATTAGAATAATATTTTCGACCTTCGTTGTTAACAACCTAATCAATCATTTCTGATAATTTTATAGTAATTGTCAGTATGTAATTTGAAACAGAATCAAAATTTTTCAATTAAATCCTGGAAACGATCATCGAAAATTATATATGTTTCGAGGACAAACGACAATTTGAGCAAATTAATTCAATTTTATCTTACTAATTAGTTTCTGGTTATTAAAAACAGATTTTTTGGAGTGAAATCGCTTATAAGTAACAACAAAAAAAACTATGAATTCCAATTCATTAGTGATAGAAACTTTTTCAAAAACAGCCATCGCTTACAATCATAATGATGATCAATTAGTGTCGTGTTGGTTGAAATCATTAGAAACACGTTCATCACTTTATTGGCTTCATTATTTTGATGGTGATGATGATGATGATGATGATGGGGATATTATTGATGATGTTGATGATAATACAAAACTAGCTAATTCGTTAGAATCTACAGAAGCGTCAACAACCGGCGATGATGATGATGACGCCGATGAAGTTGATTATGATGAAGACAATAGTCATATTTCGTCAAAAACCACAACAACTGCAACAGCAACAACTTGTCATAGTATTGCACATCGTGAATCTGATCTTTTAGTTGCCTTGACTGAGAATTGCACATTAGGACCAGTGTGTTACTTTTGCAGGTATTTAGCGGAAACAATGGTAGATTTTCAGGACGTGGGAATAACAGTCACGAAATGCAAAGTTACTCTGTACTCTAGAAACAACGTGAATAAAATAAACAAAATATATTACTTTTACTTGATAATCATTTGATATTCTTGATAGTTACATGAAAATGGAGTATAATTTAAAATAGCAATAAAATTGAAGATGGAATTTCAATTATATGTATATAAACTTTCTTTTCGCAAATTTTCCGCCTATAACTGTTTTGAATTATTATTATCCTCTTTTAAATATAAACATAAAATATAATAAATAAAAAAATTACACATAAAACCACAAAAATTCTAGTTTGTATTTTATTACCGTGAATTTTTGTTGTTTGCTGTTGACAAACGGAACTGATCAATGATCATACATATACCTATACATATTTATATTGTAATTTGATAAAAGACAACCATTTATTTCTTTCTTGTTTTATAATAACCGTAAGAGAACGGTTTATTTATATGTATACGAATTTTCTAAATGGATAATGACTATTCTCGATGATTTCGATAATTTGCTGACTCTCAATCAAATTATGGATATCTGCAGTTGGATTCAGAATTATTTTGATATAATGTCAGAAAATCTTAAATTTCATTGACTTAATTTAAAGTGAACGGTAATGCTAAATTCTATTAGAAAAGGAGAGTCAGTTGCGCAGATCGCTTGTTCCACGCTTGGCGCAATCGCTTCTCCTTTTCTAACTAAATTTAGCGTTACTGATTGTCTTAGTATGCACTGCAGAAAAACTCGTATACGTATCTTAAAAAAGTTATCAACGGTTTACTGTAATTCTTAACAGTGATTTTTCTATTTTACTTTAATAACTTGTTGAATCAAGTTCAAAATGGCATACATTTATCGATTTATTTGTAAATTATGTTGATTATTAAATATTTTATTGTTTGATTTTGTTTCAGTAAGAAGAATTCTATTGTTCTACGAACACAACTTTCAGTACGAGTTCATACGATTATCGGTATGTATTTAATAACACATAGGTACATTTTGAAAAAAAAAGACTCTCCAACACACAATAGAACCTTCCTCTACCTATCTACTGTAAAGACATTTGTGAAAGTAATCATTAAAGACATTATTACTTTTTTTTTAAATATTTCACTTTTAGCATTAATTGCAATGACATTTATTATTATGAATAAATAATAATCTTGATTTCTATTTTCACTTGTTTAAAATTGTGCATTTTTTTCTGCAAATTATTGTTTTGTTAAATTAATTTACGACGCACAGTTAATAGTTTCTCTTCTGAATGTTGAACATACACAGTGTCTCATCAAGTTGTACGACGGTAATTGTAAGAGCCGGTTGAACTAACCTATCTCAACGCGGGTTCAAATTTGAACGGAATTCAACAAAGAAATATCGGGTATGTTCAGCGAAGCTAAGCGCTTACAACGGTAGCCAACAGTCGAGAAATCCATTCGCTGGATGCGAGTGCTAGATTTGCGCTTACTCTCAACAGTTGATAACTTTGCTGAGCATTGTGGGTAGTCCCAACATATCGTTCAGCGGAGATAAAACAGTTGCAACACTGTTATTTAAACGTACAACGTACAACAGTTGTAAGCGCTAAGCCTCGCTGAACATGCCCATGGTTGTACCAAGCAACTTTTTGAATCTACGTTCAAACCTCGTTCAAGTTGAACGGTGATTGTTGACCGTTCAAACTTCGTTTAAGGGTCGTTCAAAGTTAGCCTTACTATTTTGTTTGGTAAAATGTGGTTTTGTATCGCTTTTGTTGTTTTTATTGCCATTTTCACTTGAAAATGGCAATGAAAAAATATGATGTTTCTTCCATAATTTTTTTAAGGATTCCGTTTTTTACGAACAATTTTTTAGTTTTAACCAGAAATCCCTAGATTTTAGCTCATAGCTCATATATTTGACCGGGGTTCAAATGCTGAACTCCGTTCAATTGAACTCTAACTTAACTAGGTTTGATACAACCGGTCTGTTCGGATCAAACATGCGTGAGCCTTTATTTTAATACAAAATTAACTAAAAAAGCTAGAACGCTGAAATTGCAGTGGTGTTATAAGTAGTTGCCGTCTCTGTCTATGACACGTTGCCAGCGCTCTGGAAGCATGCTCACACCCCGAAATTCCATTTAATCATCTGCTAGTTTATGAGGGACCCATTGGACGAGCAACTTGCTCATACCCAGTTCCCGTTTGAGGCTGTTGAGAACAATACTCCTCGGGAGGTCACATTCGTTGTCAAACTCTCTGTAAACTCTAACCTCTCCATTCCTGTCTTAGTTGACTTTCTGGGTCCAATCTGGTATCATCCGTAGCTTGTAGGCTCGGCCACGTTGGCTTCAGGTCCTTTTCGAAAGCACTTGCACCTTGTCCTTGCTAGAAGTTCACTTTTGCTATAATTTCGGTAGGCAATGTCGGCCATGAAGTTTTGAAGCGCTTGTCGGTGCATTTTTTGTCCGATTTAACTAGCAGCGTGCAGACATAAAGTTAGGCTATTGCTGCAAACTTCGTTTTATTTTGTTGACTAGTTTGTCTAACACACCACTAGAGGTCCACGCATGTTTGACCTGGACAACGTATAGAATTTGGGACAGAATTGAATGGAACACCCTGTACCTGTATGTACATGAATCGTGATCGGACACTTAGATTAGCCACAACTGAGTTTTTATAGAAAAAGCAATCGGTCTGTCGTTACCAGCAATATATAATTTTCGACTATTACCGATATTATTACACGACGATAGCAAATCAATATTTGCATTATTACTTTACATTGTTCATTTTATAAATATCGAACAAAAAAAAAACAATGTTGGCAACTCTACAATGGAGATAATAATAAAAAAATAATATAACCTTCGAGATTGAATTCTGGTCACAATTATGTTGAAATTGCTCCAATAATTTTTTTCCTTCACTGTGTTTTTTCTTTTCCAGAAAAACTTCTTACATCTGAAGGCCGTGAATTACGTCGTGCTCTATTTTCATTGAAACAAATCTTTCAAGAAGATAAAGATTTAGTACATGAATTTGTACAAAATGATGGTCTATCATGTTTAATAAAAGTCGGTTCAGAAGCTGATCAAAATTATCAAAATTATATTTTAAGAGCATTAGGCCAGGTGATGTTATATGTTGATGGTATGAACGGTGTTATTGAACATAATCCAACAATTCAATGGTTATATAGTTTAATATCGTCCAAATTTCGTTTAGTTGTTAAAACGGCATTGAAACTATTACTAGTCTTTGTTGAATATACAGATACAAATTGTATGTTATTAATAAAAGCAATACAAACCGTTGATTATTCGAATGGTGTACTACCATGGCATAATATCATGAAATTATTAAAAGATTTCGATTCAGCTGATACGGAATTGTTAATTTATGCAACAACATTAATTAATAAAGTATTGAATGGTATACCAGATCAGGATACATATTACGATCAAACTGATGCATTAGAAGAGCAAAATATTGAAATGATTATACAACGGTACATGTCAAAACCTGGTACTGATCTAGATTTATTACAACAATTCCAAATCTATGAAGCCGTATTACAATATGAAGACGGTGAAGAGAATAGTGGGACACCAATTCGAATATTAGACGAAAATATACGGAAAACAATCAAAAATCGAAAATCCGTTAATGATTCCAGTGAACGACGAAAAAGTCGCCGACATTCAACTGGTACAGCACCACCATTTGGAGGAATCCGTAATAATAATAACAATAATGGAAAATCATTGCAAGCTAATCAAGAGGATGACGATGATGATACATCAACTTCTCAATCGTCCGGTCTTAATAATTCACAGATCAATGGAAGTTATAAAGATTGTAATAAAGGTGAGATGATTTTTTAATCAAAATTTGGATTAAGTTTTTGATACTAATTTTTGCGTGTGTGTGCGTGTATTTTTCTTTTATCTGCTTGGCTTCTTAGCTACTGATGCTGGTGTGACACCTGCTTTACGCCGACGTAGAGAAAGAGCTGAACGGCAAAGAAGTTTTATGAAAGAACAACAAGAATCGGTGGCTTTATTGAAAGGATCTTCGATACAAAATGGCAATGATCAAAACGAAATCGGTAGGTTTCCTATTATTGTGAAGCTTTTTTATCATGTTTCTATAAAAAATGGACCATTGAGATGTTATTATTCCGTGGAGTTCTAAAGAACGTCTCCGTCTCCGTCTTCGTCATCGATATCGTGATAATGACTTTTGACATTTCTTTTAAGTAAGTCTTCACCTTCGTCTTCTCCCCACCCATTTACTGTTGACAAACTCAGCCAATGAGTGGTTAAATATCCCGCTTAGAGTCTTGTGGGCGGAGCCAGCGCGTCCGTACGGACGTCCACCATCAGAAAAGTCATCAAGCGAAGATGACACTGGAGATGACGAAGACGAAGACGTTCTTTAGAATTCCACGGATAATTATTGTTATTTTTCGTAATTTTGTTTTCCAGGCGGCTACACGAACGCTCTTCAGCAACGCATAAATAACGGCAATAATGTATTAAGCCGTAAAGATCTAACACCGTTAATGAATGCTGTTAATAAATTAGATTCTGAGGAAAGCCTCACTAAACAACCCTGGATTCTATCGATGATGTATAATAATGAAGATACACAACAAGTTGACGATACAATCGAAAATGCGAACGATAACAACGATCGTAATCTATTACTTCAATTGAAACGTGAAAATACCGTTAAAGATCTAACACAGAAACTAGCTAATCAAAGTATATTACATAATACCGATGATAATAATAAAATTAATCGAATTGGTGATATGTCGGGATTAATATCGAAAGCTAAAGAAGGTTTAGCAAAATCTAAATCAAAAGTTGATTTAATCAAAGGTTCCAATGAGACTGGTGGTACGAAATTAGAACAACCGAAAAAATCTGAAAATGAATTAAGATGGGAAGAATTAATGGCAAATCTAAATCGCCCGTTAAATCTGTGCGATATGGATTTTACGGATTTAATGTCAGATGATGAGACCGATATTTTAGCACCTGTAATTGTAGCAAATGGTATACCACCACCGCCACCACCATTATTAAAAGAAAATGGATCAATAGCACCACCACCACCACCATTAAATACTGCAAATAATGCACCAAGAATCCCACCACCGGTTCCTAGTCCACCAATATTTGGTATCAATTTACAAAAAAACCAAACATCAAAATCGGCAGAAACAAAAATCCCGATAAAGAAAAATAAGAAAACTGTTAAATTGTTTTGGAAAGAAGTTCGAGATGATCCGATAACAACAGTTAAACTTAAGTCGGGTTATATCTGGGATGAACTTAAGCCAGTTGCTGTGGATACACAGAAACTTGAACATTTATTTGAATCTCGAGCCAAAGATCTCATCACCAAGGTACGTCAGTTTTGATTTTTCCCCCTTTTTTTCAGTTAATTTCTATTCGAAATTGCACCAATTTTTTTCGGTGGAAGATTTTCTATTTATTTATTTTTTTTATTTTATTTTTTATTGATTGAATATAATTCATTTTCTTTTTCTTTGGTGATCCGCACGTGGCATGTTCGGGCTATTACAGGAGGTGAGTTTTGTTTAATTTCTGGGTGGTGGTAGAGGTGCATTTTTGTTTTTGCACTACCCTTCTAAGTAGACTTTTCTCTCTACTTATCTCTCCTATTTAAGTAGTTCTGTTTCTGTCTATTTTGGAAAATTTTTAGGAAAATGAAAACTCTAACTATTTTCTTCCTTCTGTCTTGCATTTACACAAACCGAACAAAAACACAGCATGGTACAAGGTGTCACCTCCAGATCCAGATCCATAGAATGCATATGTTCTCTTTTTTTCTTGTAAAATTTCCAAAAATACTCTAACACGGTTCTAATTCTTTTTGAAATTGTTTAGAAACAACAAGAAATGAATAAGAATAAAGAGATAATTGTACTGGATCCGAAACGTTCAAATGCTATCAATATTGGTATGACAAAACTACCACCGCCACGTTCAATAAAAACAGCAATCTTGAAAATGGATGCAACAATAATGAACCGTGAAGGTATTGAAAAATTATTAACAATGTTACCAACCGAAGAGGAACGTAGTAAAATCCAAGAAGCACAAGCTACTAATCCCGATCTACCATTAGGTAGTGCTGAACAATTTCTATTGACGCTGGCGTCAATATCTGAATTACCAGCACGTTTAAAATTATGGGCATTTAAATTAGATTTTGAAAATACTGAACGTGAAATTGCTGAACCATTAATGGATTTAAAATATGGTATTGAAATTTTACGTATAAATAAAACATTTCGTGGTATATTAAGTACATTATTATCAATTGGGAATTTTTTAAATGGTAATGAAGTGAAAGGTTTCCAAATTGATTATCTAGCTAAAGTACCTGAAGTTAAAGATACAGTACATAAACATTCATTATTACATCATTTGTGTCATGTGGTAATGGAGAAATTTCCAGATGCTACAGATCTCTATTCAGAAGTAAATCATAACTATCTAAGAAAAATTATTACTATTATTATTATTATTATTATTTATAGATTGGTGCAATCACACGAGCCTCCAAGATTGATTTTGATGAATTAGCTTTAAATATACAAAAATTAGAAGCTGATTGTAAAGCATCCTGGGATCATTTGAAATTAATTGCTAAACATGATGGTTCAACAATGATGAAAGTTAAAATGTCTGATTTCTTGTCAGATTGTGCTGAACGTATTATACTTGTTGGAATGATTCATAGAAGAGTTATGAATAGGTAATTATTCGGTGTGGGATTCTGTAACCGAGTCAGCGTTATCGTCATCTCGTCTGTTTGCTGACAACTTTGGTACTCTGTACGTAGTCCTCGTCGATTTGTTTTGTTCCACACTCAAAGGAGCCTAAGATTAAATCAAACATAGACAAAGTTTAAGGACTTGAATATGTAAAGGAAAAGATCAATGAGTATTAATGATGTTTCATCCACATACACCCTGTTTCAGAATAAAATGTGGTCTTCAGAGCACAAGAGCAAAGGAAATGACAGATTTTAGCAATTTCCGTTACATGAATAGAAGTGAAATAACAGCACACCGACTCCCGTTCTTCAAATCTTGTGCATGATAGGATGTGAATCGTATTTCTTATCTCGCTCCTATGTATTCATCTGTTAGAGGCCTCAAGACCACACTTTATTCTGAAACAGACGATATATCGATCCTTATTCTTACCACAAATTCCTACCCCTATCCCTTATTGTGTACGCAGGTGGATCGTAACTGGTGCTCACTAAGTATAAGCGACTCAAAGTACACTAAGTAAAGTATCCAGCAACAAGCTGCTCATTGCATATTTAGGTCCGTTTGTTCATCTCATCCTTAGGGCCAACACAGGCCGCACTTAACTTAAGTGACAGTTGAGGGCAAGATGAACAATCGTGTCTAAGGCCTTAATCTTGAAGGAGCCACTATAGTTTATCTTGCCTATCCATATGTGGATATAATCTGATAGGGCCCGCAACCTGTTAGCTTTTAGGACTCCAAAACTTACTGTGTAGATATATGTCAGTACTTGCAAATGAGTAGGCGAAATGGCCGTCTAGGAAGGCTTGACGGGGACTTGCTTACAGAATACCATTTGATAATGACTTTGTTCAGAATCCCTCCCGATTAGGGGACAAATAGACTTTTTTTAACAACTGTCTTTTATAGGTTTCATAAATTTTTATTGTGGCTTGGAATACCACTGCATCAAATCGCTGATACTAAACCAAATGAATTTTGTCGAATCGTATCAGAATTTGCGTTAGAATATCGAACAACACGAGAACGAGTCTTACAACAATTAGAGAAAAAAGCGAATCATCGAGAGAGGAACAAGACAAGAGGAAAAATGATCACTGATGTAAGTTTTTTGGGGTGGGCAATTTTACCATTTTTCAACGGTCTTTTTTGATGTGTATGTAGGTGGGAAAATTCAGGACAAAAGAGGATAGAGCTGATGCTGAATTACGCCAATTATTAGGTAGTGATATATCCGATGTTGAAAGTATGCAAGGTACATTACCATGGCGACGTACACGACGTGAATCCAATCGAAGTTTATTAAATAGTCAAGTTAATGGTCATTTAACCGATGGTGATGATGAAATACTCGAAACACTTGTCAAGACTGCCACTAAGGGACCTACGTCCAGGACTGCACCAAGAGAACGAAAACGTACCAGACATACCGACAGAAAATCCTGTAAGTATCTTACAACAATGTATAGTGAGGCCAACGAGAATCGAATAGTTGACTTCGAGTAGTAATGAGGGTCATCATAAAACTCTCCCAACCCTCTTCAAAATACTAAACAAATCCGTACGATCTTTATTTATACCTCCAAGACCGTACCAAAAGCAAACAAGTTCTCAAGCCAGACTAGTAGTTAAAATGTTCTAAAAGACCCTTAAAGCAAGTGAGCGTCAAAAATCTAATTATTCAATTCTCGTTTGCTGAACTATGCCACGAAAAAAACCAACATGAACACACAAGAGTAGTAAAAATTTTATTTTTGAGTTATTAATTGATATGTTGGAACAGTGAAACGTTCTCGTACGAGAGAGAACAACCCTTTTGGTAGCAGAGATTCACCATAATTGGTATGTGATTGTGATAAAATTTGTTGGAAATGGCATGTATTTGTGCACGATAGCTATATATATGTTGTGTTATATGGCAAAAAAAGAGACACTTATTGTGTTAGTTTCTGCTTAATAAATTATCCAACAAGAAAATTTATGAAAATTAAGGATGATGTTTATTTTAATTCCAGTGAGACGAACTCTGAAAAATGGTCTTTCAGAAGAGGAAAAGAAACATCTGTCGGCTTATATTAAAGGTTATTGAAGATGATTTAGGGGGAAAGGAAGATAATGGTGGTGCAGTTCCGGGAATTGGACGATTTTAGATAAATTGTTTTTTTGTTTCCTTTAAATTTTTTTTTAATTTATTTCAGTGTGTGTATCTGTGAGATGTTAACTTACAATTAGCTGCAACATTACTGATTGTTATGTGATAGAGTATGGCTGCTCACTCATCTTTGTTGTTTTTTTTTTAACTATTATTACTATTATTATTATTATTATTGATAGAATTAAGTATTAAATTGCGGATAATTCCTAGAGGTCTAGTTTTTATTTATTTCCAAGATGTAGTGACGGTTTTTATTTTTCGAAAATTTAGAAATCTATCTACGAATTGTGCCTTAATTGAAAAATGGCTCTTACTAGTCTTGATTGTACTCGTAAATTAATAATTTTTTTTTCTGTAGATTTTGTTAGAATCACAGTTTTGTTATCAGTTATTAGAAAATTATGAATTTTTAGAATTTTCATAGACTTTTTCTTTTCATTGCTGTGTTTACCTTCATACTTGTTTAAATTAAAATAATAAATAAATTTTGTTATTTAAAATTTGTGTTTTGCTTGTTTTAATGATCAAAAAACAACAAAAAGATAATATTTTATCATACAAAAAACCTTTAGGGCCTCTCCACACATAGTGGATTTGCGTATTTGCGGTGAGGAATAATAAATCTAATTAGCAGTATAGAATGGCAATTGACCCTTATCACGCCAAGAATTGTATGAACTGATTGTCAGCGAACTCCAAATAAACTTTGGTACTTTCAGAGGGCTAAGATGGGACGCTGCATACGTTGTATAAGGTAGCTTGTTATTTGTAAGAATAGTTATAAATAGTCGCTATTTTCAAAGGCACGATGTATAATAGACGTTGACTTGCAATGTACTAAACGCAATACCAATCACCAGGGCCGGCTCAAGGTATGATCGAGTTGTGCGACCGCTCAGAGCGCTGTAATATTAGGGGCGCAAATTTTGTAGAATAACCTGCTTTTTGCATTTATTAAAATTCAAATGAATCTCTCAAAATTTAGAGGATTTTCCCGACAATTACACTAAATTGAAGAGAAAGTTCTCTACTTTATCTCAGTAAAAATTGCATTATGTTAACTTGATTATTACTCTCGTTATTAACGAAAAACTAAAATCAAAATGGTGGAGGCGCCGGGTGAATTTATTAAAATTGAAATAAATCTCTCAAATTGTAGAGGATTTTCCAGTCAATAACACTAAATTGAAGAGAAACTTCTCTACTTTATCTCAGTAAAACTTGCATTTCGTTAACTTGATTATTACTCTCGTTATTAACGAAAAACTAAAATCGAAATGGTGGAGGCTCCGGATGAATTCATTAAAATTGGAATAAATCTCTCAAATTTTGGAAGGTTTTTCCCACCGATTACACCAAATTAATAGCAGGGCCGGCTCAAGGTGCGATCGAGTTGTGCAATCGTTCAGGACGCTGTAATATTAGGGGCGCAAAATTTTTAGAATAACCTGGTTTTTCCATTTTCAGTTTTCAGTAGGTACTCAGAATTGTCTTTGTTTTTTTTTTGGCGGGAGGGCGCAAAAGTAACTTCTGAACAGGGCGCAAGAGTAGTTTTTGAACAGGGCGCCGAAAGTTCTTGAGCCGGCACTGCTAATCACATTCCACAATGCTGGCAGTGATCATGCCGGTTGGAGCAAAACGCTGGCTTACGCTTGCCACTGTCGGTTGAAGTGATAAGGGTTATATTTGGATAATGATCTTCTTCTTCTTCTTGTGACGGGAACCTGTAACCGATCTAATTCTCTTGTGATCTGGATTGCCAGCTATTCATCCATCTTTTTGGTGGTCTTCCAGGTGGGCGAGGGTTTGCTGGTTTGTCCCCCATTGCTACGCGACCTAATCGGTTGCGCCCCCCCTCCCACTCTGTTGATATGCTCATACCAGTACTTTTTTAGAGTTTTCCCCCATTTTACCACATCTTGCACTGCACACATGTCTCTGATGTCGTTATGTCTAATTCGATCCCTTAGCGTCTTACCGGCTATCGCTCGTAGAGTTCTCATCTCTGAAGTTCTTAAGATGTGCTTTGTTTTGTATGTCTCAGTTCTTGTCTCCACACCGTAGGACATTATTGGTCTTACACATGTCTTATATATTTTAATCTTGCTCTCAATTCTCATGAATCTATTAGACTATATGATGTCTCGCAGGTGTCCTGATACAACCATTGCTTTGTTTACTTGGTCTGTAACTTCTTTTGTTGGATGGATAATGATGAATTTATATATTCTTACTCTTGCTGCTTTTCATCGATTCTCTACTGTATCTTTTATGGGACAAATCACGGTGTCACATCCAGCAGCAGTTTGCTAAATTTTGGAACACACGATAAAGGCCGATAGGTATACTTGAGTATATAAATTTGGTTGTGCAGTGAATTTGGAGCGTCTGGATGGCAAAACCAACGGAACTTGAACATTTTAATCGTAGTTCCTCTATTTATTTCACAAAAACGTGTAGACAGTTACGACGAAGGACTAAAATTTACATAAATATACTAGAATCGTGTGGACGCTCAACTTGCTCAGTAAGAGCGGGAACACTGAACTAGAGCTGCCTTCGGTTATTGCAATCTATTCACTCTTTTCGCCCTCGTACACTCCAAACCGTTCGACTATTGCTTCTGGGACGAAAAGGGTTAACTCCATTCCCATCGACTACCACTAAAAAGTGCGAATAGTGCTCACTCCTAAAGTTCTAGGCCGCCGTGCGGGCATGCGCTGTGATATGTTCCCATATGATGGAACACGTGCTGCCAGAGTTTAAACCGTACTGGTTTGTAATGATTAGTGGGCTTTTTGTTTACAACCACAATCAGCAGCAACACGTACCCTAGTTTCCATAGGAGTGAATAGAGTCAAAATTTGACTCTATTCACTCCTATGTCACGTGACCTCGTACACCTAAAACCACGCACCAAAACCATGGTGAAATAAACGAAGGCAGCTTAGGTAATTGAAGTAAACTGCGTAAACTGGAATAAAAAGCGTCTGGATAGTGCTATGGTTATATTAAGAAAACTCGTTTTGTGCAAAAAGCTAAATGTGATGGAGCAAAACTGAAGTCATTTTCGTAATCCGCG
>JAZBHA010000241.1:65013-94282 GCA_037464855.1 Iselma pallidipennis | reverse complement strand
CGAGTTATAAGCAAAAAAAAACAATTTTTTGAGGGTTTTTAATTTTTTTCTCCCCTCCCCGGGGGGTGAGAATTTTCAAATTTCGCATGAGGTTTTGTGATGGTCAAATACAACTTTCCTAAAAAATTCAGCCATACTGCTTGAAAAGTCGATTTCAGAACGATTTTTACTGGACTAGTGATGAAGTTGTAGAAATAATTAAAATCTATCAATAATTGAAGCTCGTAAATCTCTAATTTAGATACACAAAGGCTAATTCTTGCCCAGTTTTTTTAGCTTTTGCCTTTTAGGAATTTTATTCGGTTAAATTGATTGTCAATTGTTGAGAATAAGGGCAATGTCATTGTCATCATCATAGTCAACAGTTAAACGACATTCGGTCCGCAAGTCGTCGACAAGTCTTCGTGGACGGTCTTCTTCACAGATAAACGACTTGGGCAATAGTAGACAAGCTTACTTACTTATAAGAGAGGCAGTAATTTGTGGTAGGAATAGATAACATAGGTGGACGGAGCAAAGCGAGTTGACGAGGACTACGGCCAGAATTCCAAAATCCTCATTGACGTTCAATATCAACAGTTTTAGAAAGATTTGAACTAATATTCAATATTTAAATATCAGACAATAAATGTTTGAAGTTGTGGTTTCTGGCCTTTGAATAGTTGAAAGTTGTAACGTAGCTTGTATAACAGCGTAAACTTGTGTACTTCTTAGTGAAGATAACTACTGCTGTTGCATACCTATTGTTTCTTAATCTATAGATATACTTCCAACAAGTTTGTTTTAAAATAGTTAGCATGACATGAATAATATTCCACCTGGCAACAGTAATTTATTAAAGACGATAAATTACAATCGTGTCCGTACCCTTCTCTTTTCTAATATTTCCACTTATATTATACGTTCTACTACTACTACTACTATTACTATAGGGTTTTAAAATTTTGTGTACAGTATGTTGTACATGTTGACGTTAATAATATGAAAATCTGATTTATAAACCTGAGACTATAATTTATAGTCATAATAATTAAAAATAATATTCGACAATATACATATATCGGCTAGGATATTATCGTATGCAATTTATTGTACATTAAACAAATAATAGCAGCGATATCGTTTGAAATTCATAATAATTATTGTAATAAATTTCTGTATAAAATTTATCATTTTCCAAAAAAAAAAACACCAAAATTGTTGTACGTCTATTATCGAATATCGTTGCCGACAGCTGAATTTGATGAGACTACCACCGATCGCATTCGAGAATTGATGTATCGCTACAACGAGCCGTGCTTAAACTGCACTCACCAATCATCCCTCGTATATAAACAGTAAAAGCCCAAAATGGCCTAATATTTTTTCAAGAGAGACAGCAATGTTTACGAACGACTTCACTCAAAACAGTCCAAAGATCAATGCCGACTATATTACCACCAACCCTACTTATATTAGAAAAACGTTTATTTAAAAAATTTCACTAAAAGCTTCATCGTTCGCTATAAATCGACCAATCGATGACAAGACGGATTATCGAAAAAATAAAACAAAAATGTCGTCGATAATAACAAACAATCGATTTTAATTTGTTCGCGAGAAGTAGATATATTTTCTAATATCTTATTCTTAAACGTAGGAGGCACGAGAAAGATTTACGATTTCGCATTAGTTCATGGTGTTCCTGGTGTGTTATATTTGTTATGACGTCATCAGATCATCATAAATGTTAAATGTGAAGGCGGTAAGGGTGGTTTCTTCGTTCTGACGCTTGTGATAATGTAGGAAATATCTTGGCAATAGAGCTGGCGGCTGATACGTGCCCCCAAACGAACACACAGAGAGCAATAGACTCGAGGGATGAATAGAGAATGACGAATTTCCTATTTACTGAAACATCAGTTCCACTATACTGGTAATATTAAAGCAAATATTAGATTGTAGATTGGAAAAAAAAGAACAATCAATCAATCACTTTTGCGTAGAGACGATAAATGTAAAAAAATTGTATTTGTTTTATTGAATTGAAATTGTAATTTCGATGTGGTCAATAGAATATTCGAAATGATTTCAACTGAAACAAAATGTTAGTTTTTGGGGAATAGATGTGGATTTATATGCACCCTTTTCACTGTTCATGTACTCAGCCCAGATAACATCGGACTAGTTTCAGTCATTAAATTCCCCTTTTGTATTGTCTATTTTAAATGCACCCTCGTCAATTGTACGAAGGCATGTTTAAATTAGACAAAGGCAAAGGAAAAAAAAGAGCCTTAATATTATTGAATTCCATCATTGTCCCAATGGAGGCAAGGAAACCCAATTCACTCTCTATGTAAAGTTAAATAAAGGAACGACTCGTCTATTGGTATAAATACAAAACGGTTCACATCATCAAAGAGAGAGAATATTGATAAAATACGTGCTAGATAGATAGATGATGACTACAATTGTCAGTATCAGTTAAATTATATCTACAACTTGTACCAAGTCAGAAATGGTAGTCGATAAGACAATGACTGTATCTTAACAATTATTCTAACAAGTAAAGGGTATCAGAACTGGAGCAAAACGTGCGTTTACATTCCAGAGTGTTTAAAAAGGTTCTCGACTGTGGCGAAGTGGGTTAACGCCGCACAATTTTCTAAATGGTATCCTATATTATTCTGGAAATATTCAGATATTGCTCACAAAAAAAGGCCAAATATTACAAGGAATAGAGTTTCTTCTAATTGAAGCTCTAATTGGATGTTCCTTGGTGACAAATCTAATTACACGTTGTTATACTTTCGGAATTATATAATTTAGTTGGGTGCGATTTATTTGAAAGGGGAATACCGCTAAAAAGAAGAGAATTCAGTGTGCATGTTGCAGGAAAGTGGTTGATTTTAACAGATGGGTGCACTTGGTATCTTGAAAAATCCGTAATTTCTTTAACAATTTGATAATTAAAGCTAAAGTTCTAGTTTCTAGTTGAAAATCTTTAGAGTGGATTGAAAAATGAAGGAGAAGAACAGTTGTAAATCAATCACAGATAAAAAAATGTTAGATTAGAAAAACATTCTTGAACTGTAGCTACGAAAAATGAATGTAGAAATAATGAAACGTCGTTGACTTTGAAAAAAATTAGAAAATCGTTTAGAATTGGAAATGGAATAAAAATGTCGATAGTTCTGACACAACACTGGTCTGGAGAAGCCGATAAAGTCGTCTAAGAAAACTCGTACATTTCAGAGATACCACAATTTGAAAAAAAAATTTGTTATCATTGGGTCCAAAATCAATAACAATTGTTATATTTTTGATTTTCCCCTTAGAAATAAATAAAGGTTTAGTTGTATAATGCAAACCCGCCCTACGGAACAGTAATAGATTTGAATTCTATAATCTAACCTTGACCCTTTTAATCCTTAATCTTCCACAATTTTCCGAATCATCTCCATGTGGTAAATATCGATTCGTCGGCCAGACTAGACGTCTCGCTATTATACGATGAGACCTAAGTTTTCCAACTCGGCATTATTTGGTGTATTCATATACCCTCCAAAAACTATATTGTTTTTGCTAGGATCAACAAATACAAAAATTCTAATCAAGAGAATACCATCTATAGTCTTGTGTAAGCTCATCTACTTGATGTTCTCCATCTATGTTTCGAATACAAATCGATAACATTTCGAGCTCGAATATGAACAGGAAAAGAACACCTTTGCAAATGGTTAACCACAACTAATGCTCCAAATGTAACATTAATGTTCGCCTTTGATTTAAATTTAAGTCTAACACAATTTCGATATTAATTAATAGTTGTGATACAAAGCAAGTTGTAATTTTGTCGAATAGAAATGCAGAGAAATTCAATTTCCGTATATAGTTAATATAATAATCGGTTTTCTGGTCGAATGTTCCCACTAAGTCAACTGGAACTTATTTATTGGTTATCCAACAGAAATCAAAGCTGAACGAAATGAAGCTTGAGAAAATTCTTGTTCAACTTTGCGATCAAACGTTGTGTCCAAGACGACCATATATCAGATCAAAGCTTGAACGTTGTTGAGAGGTAGCAATATGTTGTTTTTTTCTTTTTCGTTTACGTTCTTAGCTTGTTCAAGTCGTTGTCCACTAAACTCCATCTCACAGTCAAAGATTAAATATAATTCTGTCGGTTCGTTTTTTTTTCTTTTTAATCTTTAGCTTTTCACCAAAACAGGAAAAAAGGAGATTTGGCTTTTCAGAAATAAATATATAAAGTAGATGGTTTTTGTAAAAATTTGATTCCATTTTCAATCACACCGATATTGGAAAGCAATTTATTTGAAAATTTTCTTTAAAAGAAAATGCATAAAAGAGCAACAGAACTGGAACGAATATAAGACAAGAAATGATACAAACAGATCTATAATTTCGAACATGTTGCATAATCGGATCTATATTTGAATCTCTAGTACAAAATTCACAAAAATTGGAGTTGTTAGAAATGTTTTGCCACATTTTATCAACCAAGACGCATATACGAATATTTTTATTAGAGGTTGAATCCAGGATTTTTATGCATCGTAACAACAAGGATTCAGTGTAAAATATGCAATTCATACATATATAGATAGACGAAATATGTGGTTGAATAAATACTGGTGCATGTTTTTCCCAGCGAATTGAGTAACAAGAACAAAAATGGAAATTGTGCATTTTTAAAAAAAGGAGCTCTGATACCAAGAAAATGGAACTATCATAAGAAATCCAGTTTTAAAAAGGAATTATGCTGATGTCAGTTCTTTATAAAATCCAGGATATTTACAAGGATCTTATTCCTAGTTTCTGGTTAACTCAAATTTATTCATAGTAATATAGAATATTTACATGTAATTTAAAATAAGTGCAATTTATCAACTTTATTTAATTAATTCTTGTATTTTTTCTATTTTACAAAAAAATCTCACAAAATCTCTGCTTTTTCCCCCATCGAGACCAAGCACATTAATCTTCCAAATCGTCGGTCATCTCTTCTGTAATAAATAATGAAAAACATCCCCTCCCTACCATCAATCGGTTATCAAAAAATGATAGATAATATTAGATTGCGGCAGATGTTTCCTTGGAATTGTACACGAGCCTCTTTTATCTTTTCGTTTCTGTGTGTTTGCGAAGGGAGGGCAACAAAAAATTGTCTATACCGCCACCACAAACTCATCGAAATTTAATCCAACATGATACAACAACGAAAATTGTCCAATGCATCAACGAATCCTTCCCGTAAACAGATCTAGAATGGATGAAAATGATCACCCATCTGTGCTTTTTTCCACATTTCCAACATCATGAAAGTATCATCTAGGAATATCGCTGCACACACATTACATCTACATGGCTCGAATAGAACAATTTTTTTACACTTTTACTGATAAGATTGTGTGGTTTTTGTATTAAAATATTTGATCGACTTTTTTGTTTCGGTTTTCTTGTGGGTTCTGTTTAGTGGAATTCAAGATGAGACGACCCATTTTAAACAGGATTACCTCTCTCATACAAAACAAAACATTTCTCGGTGTCGTAAAATTAATCAGAGTAGGTGGTTGTATGTCTCCCAAGACTACGATTTAGGCCCCGTACTCCCTTCAAGACTATAATGGCAGAGTGAGAGGTCTTAAAGGGATAATATATGTAAAAACTATGCCAAGTAGACAAAACAAGAGCCAACCAGATTATTGTCCTTTCTCATACTAGAAACCTGTTTAACATATACTTTTTCGAAACTTCTTTCAAGTTTGACATAATTTGCCCATCTCAACAGTACATTTCAAGATTTTCGATGGAAATTTCAGCAATTTTCACAACTTCTCAAACGATAATCTATTCATTTCAGCTTCGATAATTTCGGTGTTAGGTAGATGGAATGTGTGTGTGTATGTGTGCTAAAAACTCTTCGCACGAAAGCGTAACATTAACAAACGGCAAGCTGCAGGGGCCAGTTTGTGTCTGGAATAAATAATCAGTCATCAAGGGTTTCTCTATTTCCAGGATACCCATTCGAATTTCGTGAGGACAAATTTTCTTTCAATATTTAATAATTTCTCGAATATTCTGTTTCTTTCTTTTTACAACTTATGTAATATTTGTGTATACGGCTGGTATGTTAAAGGTATAGAAAGTTGAATACTTTTATTGCCTCGCAGCTCTCTATGAAAATTTGAACTTTTGAAAGTGTTGTCGTTGAAACGCACACCGTTTATCTCTCTAATATAACACAGTAGATTCGTATAAAATTTTAAAACAAGCTCATTTATATGCATGAGTCCATATTTCATAGCTGTTTTCACCTCATTATGATGCCATGAAACTGAACAATGTACATTTTGTTCCTACAGGGTTGTTGGTTTGGCCTAATCCATCATCAGAGCAAATCTCTACTAGTAATACCATCACCAGAGGTAAGTTGTATCAAACGAAACAGTACACATTTCACCTAAGATATATATACGTATTTCGTTTTTTTTTTGTGTCTATATACGTATATAATAAAGCGTTTTTTTCTCGTTTTTATCGTCGTGACTCTTTGGGAATAGTATATGTTGAAATCTAGTCACCTATTTTGGTTTATGGTTTACTCCAAGCGAAGAAAATCGGCAAAAACTACAGTGTCGTAATCGCGTCAAAAGTAGGAAACGTCCTTAGGGACGTTGAGACGAATTTTAGAACACAAGTAAAGAAAAGAACAACTGACATGACAATACCAATGATAAACAATCTCTTGTTATCCGTTTATTTTACATTTGTAATATCATCATCAATAATTCAGTCTTTACCGCTCTGACAAATTTAATTAATTCTATTGTGTCAAAGGATTATACAAATTCCTTTATAAGTAGTATTGTTTTAGTAGGAAGAGTTTTTATTACGAGATCATACAGTTGTCTTATGGTTCGATGATAAATAATTTACATAGTTGATGATCGTTCTATACAATGGGGAGAGGTTAAATTTCACACCCATTATTTCTGGCAGAAGCTTAGGACACCTCTCGTGTATATACTGCCAGCTGCCATTAAAAGGACACAGGATATGTCCAAAACTAAATCATATTTATCGATTGACTGGGAAATTCGATGAAGGTGGAGTTTTTCACTATATCCCTATAATTTTATCAAATACCGTGTGATCTATAAAATTTGTGGTCAAGTGAGCATTGCCTTTGAATGACGTAAGAAACGTAGGTATACCCTTTATCGTTTATATAAAGTGTGGACCTACGTTTCTTACGTCATTCAAGGTTATCGCTCACTTGTCCATAAATTTTATAGATCGCACTGTATGTTTGAATCACAATTTTTCGAATTTTTGAGCTAAAACTCTCAATAAAAGCGTTTTTTCCTCACAAATGATGTCAACGAAACAACTAGAAATCTTTGTTATCCATTGTATATTTCATTGGAACGCTTTGTATGTGCGTGCATGGCACAGTAGCATGACTAAATCTATATGTAACAGGCTCGAATTGATCCTTTTTCCGGTATCCTAAGTGCAGGTGCCTGCTATTCCATTAAGGGCTTGATCATTAGTAACGAAAGCCAACCTAATTGAATTATATATAAATTGTGGTGAATTTTGTCCTGAATTTGCCTTGTTAAAGCTCAATATATACCTCCATCCAGCACATTTATAAAATGAATATACTATATAGCAAGATTTGTGTACGTGTTTGTGTATATATAATATTATATGAAATATCTAAAGCTAATCCCTTAGCATAGACGAAGACATTTGGAACTAGAAATGGGAATATATTAGTGTTGATATATATAATATTATGATATGGCGTAAGCAATTACTTAGTCCTATTGATAAAACAAGTTAATGGGCCAAGTTAGTCCACGGTACAATTTCGAGACCAGGAAATGAGGTATGAAATGTAAATACGACTCTGTCAAAACCATTTCAAGGGAAATGGTTAAAGTAAATAATGAAATTAAAACAATACCGATTTATAAATCAAATTGTTATCACAATACCTATGGACCGTATAATATCATAAAATCAACTGAAAAGAGGACATTTATAACTCAAACTCACCAATACGGAAAATATGTTATGAAGTAACAACAAGAAACTATTTTCCAGTTTCATGATCAATTAAATTCCACACTTTAACGTCTGTCTATAAGGAGCATCTTGTTCGGCAATCTGAATTGTTGCAATAAATGTTACTCTATTCAATGACTATAATAAATAGATAAGTTTATAGGTTGATTCCAAACATGATTTTGCTTTTATACTGTCTCTGAATTGTTGTCCAGAGATGTTTTAAGTTAGTTTTAATGGTTGTTTGACCTGAAACTGTAAACGACCCCTTTACTTTTCCAGACTAGGTGTAGGTATTCAGCAATCTATAGCTCGCGATCATTGAGATTAAAAAGCTTTCCATGTTAAGTTTTGATATTTTAATAAAAAATTTGATCGATTTATTGACACGAAAATGGAGAAGAGAACTATAAAATCAGGATATTATTGATGGTAGACGTTGACATGGACTAGAATATCCGACAACATTGGACTATGTTACAAGTTATTTGTATGTATATCCATTGAAGGAATCGGAAGTCAATAAAACGTCAGGAAGTGGCGTCGTCACGATATTGGAAATGGTCCTATACGCCATTTTGTGATGGCGTTTGCCTATTTCACATATAGCCCTCTAATACTACCCACAAATCTGCTCCAACTTTATATATACACACATAATTCTATCAATGTTATTGATTCGATTATATACAGTCAATGTATTTTCAATGTTGTGTGAATTTCAATTTTTATTATGGAAAATGGATTTCCTGTACTGACATAGCTAACACAACAATTTTATTGAAATGCAACTGGAATCATTTATAAATCGGTGATGCAACAGTAAAAGTCAATACTGAAACAATCGAACAAGATCCCAAAGGATATAGCTTGTTCTGTTTGTGTTTTTTTTTCGTTTATTTGCCTCCCTGTATACATGGTGTCATGTTTAGAACGGTACTCTATTACTCAGAAGCTACTTATTTCTTTTTATACAGTAGTTATAAAAAGTGATGTGCAACACAACCATAAATCTTCGTGCGAAAAACAACAGCCACTGTGAGCCACTGGAGCAAAATGTGGACTACAGAAATAGGTTGCCAGACAATCAGTTATTTAAGACCTATCCTTTTCTGTTCGTATATATAAATTGCAATATGAATTTTTAAATTTCAAAAAAGCCATCAATTTCGTACTTGAAACATGAAAAGGAGAAAAATTCAAAGTTCCTCCGACAATGAGAAATTCAGCAATTACAACATTAATTTAAGTTATAAGTGTTAACACCAGAAACTGCCTTTTCAGCAATTTTAATTCGCGTTCAAGACAAGTTGTAATTTCTCATTTTCACTTGTAATCACAACATTTCTTCTATTTTTCAAACATTTCAACTTCCTGTTTTCAATTATCCTTTATAATGTATTTTGACAACGAATTTACAAATTGGAAACCTACCAGTTCGACCCAAACCACAAATATCTATCTATACGTTATAAGTACACGAATGTATTTGTTAGTTAAACATTTAATTTCGCACGGTAATCCTAACCGCACGTAATTTCCTCCTATACACCTTCCTATTCCTATTGTAAAACCGACAATATTTGTGATAGTTATTATAACCGTATTTGCAATTGTTTCGTTTTCGTTATAGTAAATATCGTAGAATTTGTCGTTAGTTAAACATTTGCTTTTCCCTGGTAAAATCAGCAAAACTCAAACTCAATCTATATGTATATAGAAAGGACGAACCACTAAAACGACCGCAGGCAAATTGGTTCAACTTTAGTGAAAATCGGTACGTTGTTAAATTCCCAAATGTCGAAGAATCATCCCTCGTTTGTTTAGTGATTACTTGACATCTCTATCAGGATTGTCGATGGAACTGAAAATTGCTATCATTATAAAAACCGAGTGAATCCTGGAAAAAAACAGTGACTGACTGCTTTTATAGATAACTGTAGACTAATTAATTTCATTGCTTGGCTGTGCGTTTATTTTGACACGACTGACTTTTTTTATATTGTAGTTTGGTGAGTTTTCAGAAACTTTTTCAATGGTAATTAAAGGCCACCCTTTGTCCATAATTAACACGACCAACTTAAGCACACTTTATACTAGGCCTTTATTTATCTTAATTACTCTCAAAGCTGAGACTTTTACGATTTTCGGATTACGTTAACTTTAATTTGAAAAAGAAGAAAAAGAAAAATAGAATTTATTCCGTAAAAGATAGAAACGAATAGAATGCTATTACAAAAACAGGACAAAAAGTGATCTCTTGTGATTTATAATGGCGGAAATTAAAGTTGGCTCATATTCAACCACTTGTGAAAATTGTTAGATATTTTTCATGTTTCGTGTTTCGAATGAATATATTTAGCTGGTTGTAATTCTTGTTTTACCATTTTTCGGGTTTTTGATTGTCAGGCTAATAGTAATGATCCTGGGAAACCTGGAAATAAAATGCTTCATTGAAACAGGTCGTTATTTCTTATTGATATTAATGGTCTCTGTGGATACTGCACGTAGCTACACTAAACATTAGCCATTTGAAATTCATAAAATATCCAGCTGTGTATATATTCAAAATTGAAATATTATGTACCTCTTCAATAGGATAATATTCTAAAAAGGTATGTTAGAGAATATTACCTAGAAGTTTTTTTTGCAGGGATAATATTTCAAGTTGTACAGTGTTGTTTTTTTGTGGGAACTCCCAGATTTATCGTACAACTTACGGGTACGTACAGAAAAACGTCGTTTCAATTTCAAATATTTACATTAAATGGCTGAATTATGTAGAAAGTAGGTAAGAATATCGTAATGTAGAACAATGGCCTTGCTTAATGGTACCATAAAGTGAGCTTTCATGAAAATAATTCAACTGAAAAAAATACACGTGCATAGAGACGGAGCAAATAAAATGACAATAGTCGCGATAGTATAGCAGTGATGATGATGGTGGCGGTGGAGGCAGTGTAGGAAGATCGAAAACATCGTGGAATTTAGAATTAAATTTCCTTCTAGTCCGTAAAGCGATTATCTTTATGTGCTACCATTTTTCAAACTCAGGTTTAAAAGACATTTGCCAGACAAGTTCGCTATATGAACATAATTATTCTTGTCATTTTGTCATATTTTTTTATTTTTGTTTTACTAATCCACTAATGAATGAAATTTCAAATTATCGCAGCCTGAAATGAACGACATGGATTAGACAAGCACGGACATGGATTAATTTTTTAATTAAGATCAACGTCGTCCACCCACCTCTACATCCTCTCGTTGGGAATATTCAATAATGAAGCGGAGAGAATATCAAAAGAGAATTATGAAAAAATAGTGGAAGGAAAAATAAAGAATTGAACGCCAGATGTACGGAAATACTCGTCAAAATTGTTGCAGATTAATTAAAAATTTTAAATATTTAATGAGATATCACGATCGCTTCTGAAGCGGCATCCACACGCTCCAACTTTCTAATGGGGATAATTCAGTAAACTGGGCTTTTTGTGTGCTAGCAGGTTGGAGTATCCCCATCAGAAGCTTGGAACGCGTGGATGCCGCTTTAAATTGTAAATACACACTGACAAACCTGTTAGCAATTCAATTTTCAAATGGATATCAATTTTTGACTGTTAAATACAGTCGCCCGTCGACATATCCACTAAAATGGAACTATTTCAATACCATTATTTATTGAATCCGAATACCTGCTGTAGAATAATTTATTAAACCGGACTGGATCTTTCCAGTCGACCTCTCTCGTCCATTCTGATCCCGTATTTTTCCATGACCTGCCCTCTTGACCCCTCTTATGGCGTCGCGACGCGTGTTAAGTCCATGATGTATGTCCGTTCTCTATTTGCATGCCAATGGTTTACAGCCATTCTTCTTCTCTTTCGATTTTCTTGGTATTTTCTACATATTTTTTTGTTAGTTTTTTCCTATTCTCTCTCTGCAATTTTTGAAGCAGATTTACTACCTTACCGTTTATAGCAGCAAAATATTTCACGCTGTTCCATCGTAAAGGGGAACGTGTTGGAATGAAAATAAACCAACCTGCCTCTCTGTTATGTTGATGTTGTGTTGATCTAAATCTGAATTACAAAGTTAATATTTCAAAATTTGAGAAGGGATGGGGGTGTGGTAGTTTTTATGCACGAATTTCAATAAGCCTGATGCTTTTTGGTGCAAGATTCTGTATGAATTAAAGTTTTAACAAATTTCAGCAAATAGCACAAGTTTAAGGATGCCTATTTGAATGTAAATAGAAATTCCGTTTATTATTTCTTTTGAAAATAGTTCAACTTAAATACAAATTCTGTTTTCTTGGATTATGTAAATTGCGATGGCAGTCACAGATTAACATACAAAATTCTACTTGGAACAACAACATTTAATTACTCCGAATAATGGTGAATTATTTATTGTTTAAATATATTTTTATATTCGTTTTGATAAAAAAATTCTACACTATTAATCATTAAAATAAAAATAAAAAACGGACTAACACGTTTTACTAATTTCACTTTACATGCAATTCTGCCTGAAATGTAAATATTTCAACGTAGACTTTTCTAGTTAGGAGATCCCGTCTCTAAATTCGTCAACAAACTTTCCATCGGTCTTAAAAGCTAAAAATTTAAATTTCAATATGTTTCACTTTGTCAAGTTTGAAAAGGAAATAAAAAGAATACTTCACCATCACTACAACAATAAACGACCAACTTTCAACACATTCCATTTTCAGTCATTTCCTTCTGCATAACAAACTTGTCTATTTGGCGCAGACAATATCGTCGCAATTTTCAAATAAAAATTCTATTTTAAAGAGAAGAATTGCTCGAGTGATTCAATAAAAAATCATCGTATGATTTATGTGGAATGGTGATATTCAAATAATAGATTTTTTGCGAAAAATATCCAAAAACGATAAAATATCTTAGTGTCAAAATGTAAGCTATAACAATATTGCTATCGTTACGGCAAGATCACCACCGTACATGAACTTCAACTCTAGTTGAATACAAAGTGAGAATTCATTCAAATTTTCCACACTTATTCAACGATTTTTCCACGACTTGTTACATTTTAAATAGTTATTAAAGGAAATAGAAAAACGATCCTAGTTTCGGGAGAACATACAAGATAGGAGATTTTTTTGCCCCGGCAAACGGAATAAAATAACGAGTTTCCAGGTCATACGGATAACAACAAAGGTGGTAGCACCTAATCCTATTGGCGGCTATTGTCGACCATCAAGTCCAGATTAGCATTTATTTCGGATCGTGCACACTAAAACGAGCCAAAAAACACACAAATTAAACAATAAAAGATTCGACCGGACGGGGAAGATACGTTTGTTTTCAGGATTTACAGTTAAAATTAAATTATTTACGTATCGTATATGAGGGTTTTTTTTTCTATTTATCAACGCTATTATGGACACATTTCTAATCCTGAAAATGATGAATGTTAAATGGAAATGTTAAAATTTCATTTGTTAAAACACAAAAACGAAATTGAAACGAGATATTTTATCTTGTGTGGGAAAACATTGTGGCCAACAATTAACGCTGAAAGCTTAGATAAATTGCAGCTAAGAAGCTTAATAGTGGTATTAAATAGATGAATTGGTAGCTTTACGCTAGTTTAGTAAAAATAGACGATTAAAAGGAATTTATTTATTTGACCAGAAAAAAAAACAAACAACAAAACTATGTAAAAAAAGATAATAATAAACAAAAAGGAGAAAAATAAATAAACTGGAAACGAGCTTTTTGCAGTAAATTTGCATCTCAAATCAGTTCGACGCCTATACGATAAAGATTTCGTTCTAATTCACCATTTCGTGGAGTTCATCACGAAGTTTTAGCTTCTTTTATTTAGTCCAATAACTTCAAAAGTTTTTCTATCTTTTCTTGTTACTTTTCTAATAAAAGCTTATTTATTTTTTTCTAACAAAAAAAAAACAAAAACCGGCTGTGTAATAATTCACTAGAACAATTCAACAATATTTCATGATGTTAAAAGTTAAATATCTAGCCTGAAAAAGATCATATATCAAAAGAGACTTTAACTTTTATTAAAGTGGTGTTTGAAGACTTTCAGTTGAAGTATTACAGAATAGATTTTGAATTATTAGGTTATCGATTATGTATGTATTATTCTGTTTGTTGATATGGCACCAACACCTCTCTAGTTTGATCCTGTCTTTTAAAGCTTTCAGGAGCTTTCAGTGCGTGCTATGTTAAAGCGCTTATACTGTTACATAAAATATAACGGGAATCTAGTAAAGTTTTAACGAAATTTGTTTTATTTATAATTCTATTCAACAATATTATATAGATTTGATAGAAATTGAAATGAATTTTAATTAACACGTCTATATCTAGAAATAATACGAACCCAAATTACCCCTATATACATATAAATGTGGCCTTTAATTTAACACCATTCGAAATCCTGGAACAGACAAACAGACCGGGGACGTGACTGGGATTAATGGATGTCCCAATCATTCGAACACTCATTTATTTATAGAACATCGTCTAAATAAATTGCACAATAACACGATCATTTTACCAACATTTCTTTCTTCGTTTTTTTTCTGACGTGTTATCAATTCTGATTAATATATACATATAGTGGTTATGAAGAGTGTAGTAGGATAAAGAAATGTTCGATTTAGGGTTCATTTGTGCTAAATGGGATGCAATCATTTCCTCAATTTTTTTTTTCAGTCGTTTCACATTCGCCTACAAAAGATACGTCCTCCTTTTTGAATATCAGCATATTTATAGACGATGGTGTAACATAAAAATGGCTATTTATCATCATTTATTAGAATAGGATGTTTAAGCATCGATTCAGTTCGTAATGCGATCATTCATCATATAAAACAGATACGGAATTATACAAACAACACGATCACTAGGAAGAGTGTGTCTTTGGAAACGACGAAAAAAATCAATAGCTTCTAATTTCCTCTTCAACGAAAGTGCTTTAATGTATCGATATTGTCATGTTGCACTATCTACATTAAATGTTATTGGATTTGTCCTCCATTTAGAGCCTTTGACATCCTCATTAAAGCCCTACATGGTGAAGTGTTCAACATACGCGTAAATGCAAATACCACAACAATGGGCCAAAACCCAATTGCAAAATTATTTACAATTCATCTCAATTGTGTTAATTTAGTTGCAGTATGCATATTAACTACTGCATTTGCATTATTTAAACATCATACACTTCAAAACTCTCTTATAAGCTTCAAGATTTATTGCTGCTGGGTAAAGTTTCTAACGAACACTGTAAAGGCGTCGGGCACGAGCTTCAAGAATATCAAAAGCTTTACAGGACCTTATGACCGATAGACTTTGATGATTTATCGGTCCATTACCTATGCGTCACTGAATATTGGTCTTTTAATAACGAACTTCTACTTCTACTATTCGTTGAAGAAGATATTCAAATTTTTCTACTCTCAATCAAAAAATGCCACCCTCCCCTTTAGGCAGAGAACGAGAAAAAAAATCGTCTTTACCTCGTAAATTCAGCTTCCATGAAATATTCCATTCGTAAATCTCATTATAAGTGTCAAGTAACGTAGTCCTCTTTCGCTCGCCTATATTCACTGTGTGTTACTATAAACAAGAATTCTCGTCAAGTCTAAAACTATACATATAGGTATACGGATATTCCAGTTTTTAAAGGGAAATTCTGGCTTTTGGATGGTGGGAATATGAATCATGTCAGTTTTGTTTCTTACCCTCACCCTGTCTAGGAATTTTACATGATATGGCTCTAGGAGGACAATTTAAAGCAGCCGGAGATCTGTCCAAGCTGGAATGTCGATGGAATTTTCTAAAAGAATTCCATTACGGATGCCGATACAAGTTTTTCGGCAGCAATTTATTGAGGTTGTTTGTTTTTCAATAGCTAGAGAGTTTGCTAACAAAATGAGCTCAATATCTAGGGTCGTTTCGTTTTCATATTGCTTAATTTTCAAGATAAGGAGATCGTTGTAGAAATTTTTGTTGGATATGTGATGCGAAATGGAAGAGAGGATCATATTTTCTGTTTGCATAGTGCCGCATTAACCATTACTTTGATATACGGGTAGTTCTGTTGAAGTTTGAATCAAAATAGTAGTTGGAAAAGTAAATTCAGCTTTATCCGTTTTAAATGTCTTAATATAATCCTGAATTTAGAATTCAATTATTCTCTACCATAATGCAAGTGCAGTCTAAGCAAATATAGGAAGTATCAATAACCCTGTGCAAAACTAGATCAGTTTAATTGAAGTTTCTCGCTATTGTGGTTTCGATTATTTCTAACGCAATCTTTTTTTAACTCGTTATAAAGAAAGGTATTTTTGGTACAATTGTGGTGAGATCTAGCTAGAAATAGTAGTCGTTTATCTCGTCTCCATGCATTATTCTATCGTTGGCGTCGCGACGCCGGCTTTTATTGGAGGTAGGATCGAGTTGGGAATAGAACTGTTGATTCATGGTGTGGTCATTTATTTAACCGCCTCATGCTTCGTCTGTAACACTGTAAATTCCCTCTAGTAACTTGAAAAGTAAGTAGGATAACCTTGTCGAAATTTAACAGTTGAAACATATTGAAGTAATTAGTTAAAGTGTTTCTTATACGGTATAAGATAAGGGGTGTTGTTGCTGATGTTGTTTCCACCTGTCAAGTGCATTGTTATGTGATTAGAGTGCACGAATCATCTATCCATGTCATGCAGTTGGTTAACTTTCTTCAACTATTACAACAGAAAGCAAAGTAAAACGATAAGTTCGAAACCTTAATACTGTTGAAGGAAGTTTAGAAGAAGAACATGTGAAAGTTTCCAACGAGATGCCTTGTTTGCACCCGCAATGAACTCCTATGTTTACATTAACTGTATGAACGACGCATCTTTTAAATTTTCTTCGATTTTTGTTATTAAATACTGAAATGTTTCACTTGCACGTCAACAATGTATGGAGACTTCTGACCAAAATTCCTACATTGACCCATGTCAGATCTCATTCGACCGAATGAAATCTCTGGACATGGTAACCCATTTCAATAATAATCCAACTAGAATCCATCCGGAAAATCGCTGAAATAAATTACTAGATATAACAATACATATTATTAATAAACCGGAAAATATTCAATGGAAAACCAACAATACTACACACATTTTCCATTAGTATTGACGAAAGATATAATTATTTTGTCATGGTTTTGTACATTCTGACCTAATTATTTTCAGGATTACTCTAATTTTGAAGATTAGTAATTTAAAATTGACTATAAATGTGATAATTTCTCTCTCATATAATCTGTTGAAAAGAAATTTGCAATTTCGATAAAAATTTCAACTTGAATGAATTCGTAATCGTCTTATCACAATATCCGTCAACTTTTCTCGATCTGAAGTATAATGAAAGTCGACAGACTATTACAGAAAGATTGTAATCATCTTGGTTTTTATTCAAATCAGAATATAAAAGGAACTGGAAAAGAATGAGACTGATGATAGATGTCGTCAGATTAGCTTTTCACTGTACATTTTAATATCCTCAAAAATCATGCCACAATTTTCCTAAAGACGACGAGACGAAGAAAAATAAATGTTTTTTTTTTCTTATTTTTATTGGAACGATCTCAACTTTCTTGTCATTTTGTAAGATAACAGCTTGGACGTTTCTTCGCCTTTCCACTCAAAACAGCAAAAAGTGAAGGATTCAAGAGTCCACAGTCAAGGCCACTTATCGTCACCGTCTCTCCCTAGATACTAGACCATCTTCTCCTCCTAGGGCGATATAAAGCCTCCAGTGATCCGCTCGATTGAGACGTCTAGGGCTGTTAAAGTCTTCTATACACTGACACCACTCCACTATCAGACTTATTGTCTTTTGAATTTACGAGAAGGGCTGTGATATTGTAGTTTTTGTTTGCTGTTCGACCAGGCACGTCGCGATAATCAAGATATCTTCTCATTCTAGACGATACAAGAAGAACGTTATAGAAAATTTGATTGAGAACAATAGGGTGGAACGATGAAATTAGAATACAATTATAAGAGCGTCGCGAGGTATTCATCGAGGCGTCTTGCTTTAATTAAGTCGTTCTTCGGCCGCAATCTAACGTTGTTGAGCCTTACTAAAGTCTATAAAACAGGACTTACAGACGATGAAGGACTTGTCTTTCACTAACAATTATTACAATATTAATACTATATTTTCAAGACCTATTCATTCATTTAATAATGAGGAAAACACAAAAACAACAAGCCCGTCTATTGTTCTGAATAATTGAAATTCTGTAAAGAGGGTATACGTGTTTGAACAGACGAATAATAGCAACTTGTCTCAAAACTATTTGTTTATTTATTAAATTCTGCCCTCTTGTTCTATTCTTTTCTTTCTCTGTGTGTGCTGGTGCTTAAATCACCCCCTATAATTAATTTATTGTTCGTTTGTTATAATCCCAAAAACAAAGCTCTTGTTTTCCTCGTTTCTAGAATTACGATTGCTTCCTGTCTTCTGCTTTTGTTTTTAATTAACTGAATTGTTCGTAGAATTATTTCAAGAAATTAAAAATCGTACTTCGTACATGTAGATTGATTCTGGCCATTTAAACAACAAAAGTAGAGCTTGGGTTTTTAAAAAATAGAAGTTGCTTAACATATTCCATAATTTTTTCTTAACACTAGCAATTAATCCACAACAAAAGCACTTCCATCCATATTAAACATGCATGTTTCCAGTTTCCTGGTTATAAACAATGTGTAGAGTACAATTTTTCGCTCAGTTACATTTTGCGGATGGTGGGAAACGAAAATGGGAACGAAAACGCAGGAATTTTCTCTAGAATCCTGTAGGAATAGTCGGTATGTACCTATATATGTGTGTGTGCGTCCATGTTTCTGATGATATTCTCCACCAATGTGCCTAGGGAGAGTGCTTATTTTAACTTATATCTGAAACATGATCTGACGTACGCATTTTCTACCCTAACGGTAAAAGGAAATCCAACTAAAATAGCAAGGCGAAAACATACTGGATGTATCAATTGATTTTTATTATTAATAATATCTTGTTGTTGTTGTTACGATAATACTTTTTTGTGAAAAGTACGAAAATACGAAATAAATAAGAACACATTGAATCGATGGGTATGCAGAAAAAGCACAACAAACGGGATTCATAAAATTAACCATGTCACGTTCATCTGTTACGTGTGCGAATTTCAGAAGCTTGTGCTTTCTTTGGACTGTTAACATGGGAAAAAATACTAGTTTTGTTATCGCAGCAGTCACAGAATAAAAAACTCAGACTGAAGTAATTTGATTTGCTTTCGTTTAATGAATACCTACTACAACACAACAAAAGGGCTAAATTTCAAAATTACAGAAGCTAATAAGAATTGCACTTACTGTTGTTTTCCAGTTACAGTTCAGCGACTTTCAGTCAATAAATTAACTTCTAACAACAAGTCTTTATTGTTGAGATATCAGAACGAACTTTTAGCTAAACAATAATTCAGCGACTGATAAAAAATTACTGTGTTTAAATTGATAACGTTGCCGTTGAAATATATTTTTCACATCCTGAAATAGTAGTTATTATCGATTCGTCTTAAACTTGAATAGTTCAACAGTTTGCTTGCAATGGTGTGCATTCAACGATAGTGCCTCAACTGTATTGTGAATCTGTCCCCGAATTTTTACAAAATACCGTTGTATCGAATTCAATAAAGCTATTGAAAAATATCCAACATTTCAGCTACAGTCGTCTGTCATATTAGTGAAATAGTGAAAGGTTTCACGCCTCTATTCGATATACGTTTCTGTGTGTTGTTAACAATAGCCGGACTGTACGTGAAGGTTCTAAGGAGCCAACACGATAGGGTTCCGAGGTCATCAGGATATAGCCAATACAAGGATTTAGTGAAGCGCCTTTCAAGTTGAAAGGTTATGACGTTTTTACAGGACTGCCGAACAAGGAATACGATACGAATCAGATGCTTGTGTCCTGCATTTTAATCGGGAAATTATGGAAACGCCTTCGACATTTTCTTTGTAAGCGTTTTATTTTTACTTGCTTTTAATATAAAAGTTTTTCTAAAGTAAGTAAAGTACAAATTTTGATTAACAGCAGACTACCAAACAACTGGTGAAAATAATGTTGTGGCATTTTTTCTTAATTCAGTTGACACAATACGTTTTTCTTTTTTTTGTTATAAAAGTTGCCAGTCGAGTTTATCTTTTACTGAGATTGAATGGATGCGTCAGATACACAGAAAGAATACAAAATAAAACAACTTGATCTGTCGGTTGACGATCATGTTAGAAAGCAAGGAAACAAAAACGACCGTCAGCAGAAAAGCAAACTGTTCAAGAGGATGTCAATGGGAGTTGGAACAAATTGCAAACACATCTATGAAGTTAGCGATGACTTTCTTTACCATCTAACAGGAGAGCAAAAAAAAACGGGGAAAACGGTAAGCCGTTTATCAAGAGAAACAATGGAAGGTGAATATAGACTTTTTTTCTGTTGTATTTATAGAGTTGTGATAAGGAAATTCAATGGCACCACCTTGACCTGAATCACCAACAAACAGTTACTGAAATACTTGAAAGCTCCTCGGATCACCGAATGTTATCAAGTTCGGTAGACATTGTGAACGTGGCCTTATCTGTGACAACTGCCCCACCGAGGCGATAACAACTAACGAGCTTCCTGTTATCTGGCGGTGAAAGGAGCGCCGTCACCAAGCCGCCAGTAGTTAGTCTGATTAGAAGCACGCGTTCGTCTCCTTCCCCGCTCACATACCCACACATACACCAACATAGACAGATGTGCCCAACCACCCACATTTGAATAACGAGAAAAACAATTGTGGTGTTTCAGGCTAATTTTGTAATCCTTGGTGAACAGTAACCATTACAGAAGTCATACACAGCTTTTGTATTTTGGTGGCGTTTATCGTGTCCAATTCTCTGTTAGTTCAAATTTCTCCAGAAAACTTATAGGGTATTAAGCTCACAAAGAGAGATGGCAGTAGATATTTGATAATAAACTTTGGCAAACTATTCAAAGTCTTTTTTCAAGTATCTGGAGAAAGTTGGGAGACGTTCTGAAAGCGCTTTAGAAGTTGCTATACGGATTATTGGTAGAGGCTTTCTTCTGTTCATTCTAATTAAAAGTTTTAGTTAGTTACCTATGTTGTACTTGTGCGACACATCAATTTAAAACCAGTTTCGTTTCGATTCCAAGTTGGATCATTTGATTTTTAACGTGTACTTAATCAATTTCGTCGACCCATACACACACACACACACACTCATATAATCAATATGTATGCAAATTTATCAAAGACAAGCCAGTTTAATTAAACAATCAAAGACTTTTCCGTCTAACAAAACTAATTTAGTTAGTTAGTTCGTTAGTCACAATCTAACTAGTTTTAACAAAGTTAAGACTGTAAAATGACTATCTAGGCAATAGCCGGGGTCTTTTGAAAAAGTTTAATTAAAAGTTTATTAAATTTCGTTTGGAAGATGGCAAAGATCTCGATTTGAATAGATCAGATCAATATTAGAAGCGAAGATCTCAAAATCTTAAATGTGAACTGTAAAACATTGAGTTTTTATTGGAAAGAAACTCGACCGTTTTTCTCTTTCGTCCTTCCAACTTTAAATGGAAAATATGCGTTATCAATGTCTTTCCATATGCGACATTTTCTTACTGATACTACATATAGATATAAGGGGGAAGTTGAATTCTTTTTGGTCATATTCGAACTGCCCAGTTTACAAGTTGATTTCATTCACAATTAGTCAAACCGAAAAGCCTTGTCCATTGTTGAAAGTTGAGAAAAGAATCGGAAAACGTATTCTCTGCCAGACATCGGGATGATAAAGCTGGTCCATTCAATTGAAACGATTCCCGAAATGAAGTTAATGATCCTGCTAACACTTTGAGACGTTTCTCTTGTCACTCACACCATCGTCAAAGACCCTATACCGCTATCAAATAAATGATACCAACAGGATCTCAAGTTTTGCACATCTGGACATTCACTGAAAATACCAAAAATAAATGATTAGGTCGAGGGAAAATGGTGAGAGAAAAGAATATAAATGTTACCGAGCAAAAAATTCTCAACTTTTTTTTTCTGGTTTTAATTTTGATTGATTTGGAAACATAAAATTGATATGGAATATGATGTAATTTTCGACATGGCTGTGATGTATGGTTTTACATTAGATTTTCTGATATTGGCTCTGATGGGGCTCCATGTAAATTGATGTAATCGTGGTTAACATGCCAGCACTCCATCACTGTGATGCATGATCGGTCACCTGATTAAGAAATACGACCTGGAACTGGGACGCTCGAATGACGGAAAACTGGATAAGGTCTAGTAATTAGGGGTGGGTTGAATTTAAAATTCAAAAAAGTCAACATATCGATCGTGGTCTTAGGGAAAGTTTTATCATTAGACATGAAACATAATTTCTCTATTACTGTTGAGAATTTGGTAATGTTTGGAAATCAATAACGTTTACTTACTCTAACCAATCTGAAATATTAACAAGTCGAATTCTTCAAACTTTTCAGATGTGACAGATAGATAGATGTATTTATTGATTGGAAATTGTCTTATTTGAAATTTTCGTATTTCATTGCTACTGCCGTACAAAACTATCAAATTTGTGAACGTGGCAAATTAATTAAATTTCGTTAATGGGACTGTTAACCATACAAAGACCTAATTGAAATCTGTAATTTAATGCTTATCTTGTGTGTACATCAAATTTACACAATAGATCCATTTAAATATTGATTGAAATGTTTTCCGGCATGCAATTTACAAATTATAATTTTTCTATTTTGTGTTTATAATGAGGTCATTATGCAATAAAAATCTGTATTAAAACAGCCTCTGTTTTGATGCAGAAAATTTTATTTTTCAATATTGGTCGCACTGGTAAAAATTCCTATAAGGCCAATTTGGTTTATTTATCCGGTCTGATAATAGCGACTCTATATATGTATAGTGAAGATGCATAGGATATTTCGATAATGGAAATACGTAGACCGTAGATAATCGCATTCTGTTCTTATTATCCTCTAGTAGGGATTTACATTCAGAATTAAATTTCGTCAAAAAAAAAAAATTAGGAGATTCGTGAAAATCTCCACCGCCACCGTTTGTAAAAATTTAAATTTCAATAAAAATTCCTATTAAAAATGTGTGTTAAATTTCTTAAAGAGACGACGCATCTTTGTTTTGGAAATAATTTGTTAATTAGAAGGCAGTGACAGCAGTATTCTCCATAAATAACTTACAAAGTCATTTCCTAATAGGGTATTTAGCCAAGCCATTGTCGTAAATTATACAAAAAGCTTTTTAATATAAAATGCAATTTCGCTTACACGAAGAATTTTCGGAAACTGTGGTCATCCTTCACCGCGTTATTTCCGTTCTATGTTTCGTTTTTCTCACTCTTCCATGTGCCTTATTTCACCTGTGTGAATATAGAACAGCTTAACTAGAAAATAAACATTCAAGCTATTCCATGGTTTTAACTCTACTGTAGATAGAACAGTTTTTTAATTGAAAAATCTTCGTACAACTTTTAGTAGTTATTGCGGATGCATGTAGAATAGAATGGAGGGAATTTCCACATTTTCCCCCAGACAAAAATAAAAACACAATTTTAAAGGAAAATATGGGTTACAAACTGTATAAATATGATTGGAGTGTCTGTCTGTGATTTCGAAATAAATGGCTATTTGTCAGCGATTTGGATTATTTATATGATAAACAGGAGTTAACATTTTTGCCTGTCTGTCTGTTTGTCCGGATTTAACTCAAAAACTACCAAACCTGTTCCAATGAAACTACCACACAGTTTGTAGAAGATATTGTCAGTCATAATGTGATTTTTGTACCATTTCGATATCTCAAAGGGCTCCAAAGAGGGAAAGAGAGAGCGAGAAAAGGGTAGGTTGCATACCTATATGGTTGGAGTTTGGGGTGGTTGGAGGTTGAATTCAAAAATAGTTTATCTTTAGCATCTATTGCTGTCTTAATTTTAAAATTGGAGATCGTTAGTTCTCCGGTTTCCAGGCGAACGAAGTCGCGAGAGACCGCTAGTTGTAAATAAAGAAGTATGAGTATAAAATTTGCCTTATTGAGTCGGTTATTTGGAAATATTAACTTCCACAGGTTTTTAAAAGTTACATTGCATCATTGTTATTCTTTCTTCAGTTGGCAAAAGCATTAGAATAAATCGAATTCTTCTCAAAATTCACAACAACTAGATGCAGCTTATTATCGAGTAATTTTGGTGAAACGTGCAATCGTTGATAGTTCTGTAAAGTTTAACTGGCGACAATTTCCAACTTAATATGTCAAATGAATGTCGCTATTGTTCAGAAATTCACTTAGAAAATAGTCAATTTCGCATTTGTATTCTAGCATGTATATAGGTACGTAACTCAATTTTCTTACATGCACAATGTCAATTCTCTCAAAAATATATAGTATAGTATAGGTATTTGAATCCAATTTTTGTTTAATAGGTTCTCGTAGCAAACATATGTATACCATTCTCGATTTATTTGATACTTTTATTCGTTTGATTTGCTTTTTTTGTCCATCAAAACATCTAAATCCCGTCTTATCTATACAACCATATCTCTTAATACTGTTGAAAGCAAAACGAAGTCGTTTCAGGGGGTTATTATCTGAAAAACGGTTTTATTGATAGTAAAATCGTATGGTCCATTTTTGTTGAGCCTCCTTCTCTATACTCTAGATCGATCAATTAAGTTGGAAAAAGGAGAGCAAAAAAAAGGGCGAACAAAAACATCGACCGTACCAAAATTGCGTCAAATTTCATTGATAACACGTGCCGTTTTTTTCTTACCCATCCTTGTTGCTGCTATTGCCAACCATTGTTATTATCATTCTAGTATCTAGAGGAAATTTGGTTATGTTGAAGCTTTAATGGTTAACGCCGTATTGAGGGTAGCTGTGTCAGCTCATAGGAAACCGTCGCAGAGGAAATGCCCTCCTATAATAATAACATCAACATTTACGGGTGACTCTCCGTATTCACCTACTTAATGCGACTCCTCGTGTCTTAAGGGGATTAAAAGACTGCCAGTTTATAGGCGACCTTCTATACCTGCAAATTGCGGACGGCTTTCAAGAGATGAGTGCACATAACAAGAAAAATCTGATAGTCTATTGTATATTCTACACAAAATGGGCAATGCTTTCACCACGACATGCTTTTCAATGTTTTTAATCTAGAAATGTATCCAGTTAGAGATTTCTACAATACAAGTAATTGGACCAATATTGGAGACTTCTATAGAATTTCGTTGAAATTCTATCATAATCATTATAGTCCTCAACAATGCAATTCATTACAGTAAAGCGTTATAATTCGTGTTGAAATGTTCGAGTTGTTATCAGTATAAGTGAACTCCATCCAGTCGTTGACCAATTCAAATAAACTTATAGTATTACAGTAGTAGTAGTCTCAAACTGCAAATGAGACCGCCAAAGATAATGTTAGTGTTAGATCTCTATAGGGACTAGAATTGGAGGTGGTGTAGTTGAAAGTTTCGTTTAGTTACATACAATTGTTGGAGACATTAATGATACTTGAACTGGTTAGTTGGTTAGTTGCAAGCTTGTTTTCTCAATAGTTCTTCACGTCGAAATTTTATTCGTCCTATTTTCATTCCTTTAACACACTAACAATCAGTAGAAGTGGTGAATATTGTCATCACTTTTCAACTACCATTTAACGATGGTAGATAGATGTTGGTAATGTCATCATTGAACTTTGTAATGGGCTACATTAAGGTGAAGTTAAATGATTGTATTAACGTTAAATAGATTCCGGGAAATTTCAGAGATATTGGTGAAGTTGTCTAGTGTCGGGTAGAGAGGATTTGGTGGATGCGCCGGGCGAACAATTTCCGACCTTCAATTGATAAAAATACACAAAATGCGTAGGTTCAATTAAGTGTCTTTGTGTTCGCTTTCTGTTTTGATCTTGGCATCAAACAAATTCTTTTTGATGTTATGTAATTCAATTCCTAAATAACTTGCTTCAATCAGAAACCAACAAACATCTACCATATAATCGAATAAAGTGAAACTTTTATTAAAATTTGTTTTTTTGAAATCAACTACACATGTTCTGTAAACAAACAGCATAGAACTTCAATTATATTACAACGTCAAACACAAAAAAAAGAGATTCAATTGAACTATTTGTAGACTGTGTAAAATCAATTGAAATCTGTGATTTGGTTTTAATTGGATTGTTTCTATGTTCGTTTTGTTAGATATTTGTGTTTGTTAAAATTCTGTTGTTGTCTCGGTTTAATCGACGTATGTATACTTGAATCCAAGCTATCATTAAGATGGACATAGATGATAACGATGCAACATTACCGGTTAGTTAACGGATCATAAACATATATTCGGTAGTTATAAGTGTACGTGAGGTAGCATTTAAAACGTCTAATGCTCAACTACAAACACACATCTTTTACGCTAATAATAATCAGTATTCCTAAATTAAACCGAGACGGTGGTGAGAATCTACAAATAGACGTTCAATATTTTAATTAAATTTCAACGTTCAATATTCTACGATAATCAAAAGATGGTTGATTTTTCTTTGTTTCTTTACATTGAAAATTCATGGAATCGTGATAAATGTAAATCCACCTAATAATTGGAGCAAGTCAACAATACCTCGCGCCTTTATGAAACTGGACTTTGATAGTTCTGGAGAATGTGATAAATGATAACTGCAAGGTCTTTGTTTGCGATCACAGATTGTAAGTCCCTTACTGGAACCCAGTAATTGCGTTAAGAGCATTTCCCAGTGAAAATAGACTAAAACATCGAAACTCTCTAGTAGAAACTCAGACAATATTTCAAAAAGATATTAGCACACAACGTTCAGAATCATGAGAAAGTACGATTAGATTTATGTAAAGCCGTAGTAGTGGTTTGCAACGTCAGATGCACTTTGATAATGCAGCGATGTCGCTCTTGAAGATAAAGATATGCAAAGTGTAAGTATAGAAACAAAGTTGTTTCAAAAGCTCTCTCTGTTGTCGTCGTCATAATGCTCTTCTGTGCAAGTTTATAACATCTTCAAAAAATTCTCCAATACCCTTAGGGCATAGAAAAGGTTTACTAGATACTAGAACATATGGTTTTCGTTATTGTATTTTTTTCTCTGTTAATTTAGCGTCGAATAAAAGACGCTGTCGAATCGTTAACCTTATTTTGGTATAGATGCAGTAGAGCGGGAAAATAAACGAATCGGAAATTGCACCGTGCTACCGGAACCCAGACTAGAGACTGGGGATGAAACTTTAGCCCTTAGCGAAATTGCCAAAATCATTATTGGAAATGGAAGCAGCACACAGATATTAATTCCGACTACCAAATATCGAAATGGAACATTGGTTCTAACAATATTGTAAGATATTTATTTAGATAACATGGTGTTTTCTCAATAAGCATTGATAACACCTATATAATCTCGATTTTTATTTATTTCACAAATATAATCTCAAACTGAATCAAATATGTAAATCTTTGATCGTATTTAGTAAAAAGGTATTAAATGCATAATATATAGCAAATTGATGTTTGTTAAGTTCTGTATTTATGAATTTGAAAGTTTCTATATAAATATCTTTCGAAACTTGCCATCATAAATCTTCAAAACCGTCCAGAAAAGTTCCGTTAATGTTCCCGAATTTCTTATATCTTTCCCTTGCCTTCCATCACAGATATTTTCCATAATAGTCTCTTAAATATCGTGTCCGATTTGGCAACGAAGAGTTTATAACCGTTATTGTTTGACATTCACAATTTTCGATTAAGACTACAGGTCCGGGTCATTACGTTGGCATTATCAAGTAAATTAAGTAATTTATTTAAGGGGCCGTATGGAACCGAGACAGTTACTGGAGTAGAACAAGCCTAATTGTTAATTACAGGGACACCACTGCCACCAACCTTAGGTTAAGGAGGCGGCGGCAGTTTAACTTGTTCTATGTTTATACAACCCATGTTGTATATATTTAAATACGCGGCAGTTTATATGGAAAGAGAGGGCTTTTGGACCTTTTCCACCCTTCGTCATATGAAAACGACTAAATTATAACAGGACAGCAATGGAACGGTTCCACTCAATAAAATACTCGTAATTGATATTTTACGCAACAATTTTAAGTCATTTTGATTTCACAGATCTTGTTGGTAAACATTAAATTGTTATTTACAGGTTGTCGAGGTGGTGGTGTCGTGAAAAACTCATCAATAGTGGAGAACACCTTTAGACCCGGATTCACATAAAGACGTTGAGTTAAGGTAAGCAAGTACTTTTATTTTTTCTGGTAATTATCCTTATAGCATTAGACCTTAGTGTATAGTGCGTGTATAGAGAGAGAGCCTAATTTAATTTTTACGCGGCAACTCACTTTGCATGGGTTGTTTTACTAGACAGAAGAGCGAAACCTTAGCAGAATATTAATAAGATCGTAAAAACAGAGAGAAGGATAATTTTTAGAACAGCAATAAAATTAAGGACAATGACGATTTTATTGCTGGAATTTACAGAATTTATTACCTTTGTTAATAATTAGTTAGCGTTACACCAAGAACGGACAAAAGTTGTTGATATTCACAGAAACGGGGTAGTAATGTCGAAAATTAACTAAAAAACTTCAGAAAAATCCACTAAATAACGGTCTGCTTATCTCCTAGTTATTGTAATTAAATTTGTATTTTACGAGCCAAAAAAATCAAATTCAGTTCGAGGAATGAACCTTCGAAACGAATGTCTTTATTATCATCATCATAGGAAGCAATCAAAACTTCTACAATAATCGCTATGGTAGCTCCAAAACTTTACTAAACACATATTCTGTTTTTTTCTTTCCTTCCGCTTCTGAATTTCAAAACGATAATCCTCTATTTGAACCATTCTTCCGCTCGAGTAAACGAAAAAAAAAACCACCAAGAACTCAGGTTTCCCTTTGAAGGAAATGAATAATTCTAGGTGCGCCAGTTAACGTTCCTGATTTGATTTTTACGAGCGACGCAGGTGCTGTTGTTGTTTTGTTCGCCTATCGTA
>JAZBHA010000241.1:32807-64880 GCA_037464855.1 Iselma pallidipennis | reverse complement strand
GTTTTGATTTATTGTTTTCGTACAGGCGTTCATTTTGCATTTTCTCCCTTGAAGGTCCAACGAGGAAATAGCCATTACTATGTAACTGACGATCGAGACGTGCCCGAAAAATATTAGAAATAAAGCTATAGATTTTGGTTAAAAATTATTATACGAAGGAAAATTATTTCTAAGTGTCAACGTTCCAGATCTACGTTTTTAATTCATTAGAAGAAATCCGTCGACAGGTTGGTTAAATCTGAAACGTTAACGAAATACTTTTTCAATTCGGTTTCTTGTTTTATAGAAAGAGTTTATTTGAGTGAGTTAAGTTTTTTCCGTAAACCTGACTGTTGAAAGGTCGGACACACTATTATTTTTACTTCTATCGACATTTGTTTCAATATAGAAAATTTATTGAATCGATTCAACACTTTATCTTAGACAAGTCGTGAAAAATTCCATTTAAACTCTTCCATTATTTAGACATAGAAGTTTTCCTTTCGATTACTTGAAATTTTATGTTTTTTTATTAAATTAAACTTAAACTCTAACAGGATACAGTGTGAAAAGTAGTGAAATTTTTCCAGTTAGTTGGGGAAAGTTTAGTTGGGAATCCCCAGCAGGAGCTTTCCAGTTGATATCCAAACAACGCCATCCCTTAGCGAATACCCGTACACAGCTTCCATAACGAACAAGCTGGTAAAACAGGACTTTATCCTGTTTACTAGTTGTTGTGGAAGGTGGTGACATCTTGCAACAGGTGTTTTCTACATTAACATCGATTATTTTCAAAATTATCTATTCTAGTCACATTTTCACACACACCTATCATTTATCACTTGTACTGCAATTTATAGTGTCTTATCTGGTTCGAAATTACTCTTTAAAAATTACTTTTTGCATAAAGATTGATTCAAAAGAGTAATACTTATAAGAAACTGACGGCGCCTCCACCATTTATGCTAAATAATCAATTTGAATTGATCTCGGACAGCCTTCATTTATGGATATTCATAAATCCTCTAAGGGTTTATAAGACGGGAACAATATCAATCTTAGGTGTCTATAGACAGGGCCGTAGTGGATTCCTCGCGATCAATGGGTTTTTGGGGGCCACAGAGCGTTTGGAGGGCCACCATCTTTTAAAGTTTTGGTTGATTATCAGCTGAAGAAACGTCTTCTTTTATCATCAATTCCCTGAGGCCAAAGTAAGCCAGTCCGGTTCTATCTATAGAACATTGTTGGAGCTGTATTTCCGTGAAGGATAGTTATTGAATATAATAGGCTAGTCATACACGGCACGTTAATGATCATTAGCGCCCACACAGCGTATTTGATATCCTTGTCTGTCCTATGTCACATCACATAAATAAGTTGATATTGTCGACACATGATCCGTCGTTTGCTTAATGATCATTAACATGCCGTGTATGAACAGCCCTTAACGTAGGCTTGTATTTATTTACTTGATTAAGCCCGATATATAGCAGAAAATTCCCCTATTTCTCAAATATTAGCAAGAAAGAGGAAATGTCAACAACTTGTTTAAAACGCAATTTCTTTTTCTTCGCTGTAAATACTTAAGCAATCTGCTTTTGCCGTCTTTATGATAATTGCTGAAACGACTGTATTCTGGATTCTTCTCTAATACTGTCGTCTCTTATTTGATCTCTTTTATTACATTCTTTCTCGGGAATACCGTTATTTTAACGTGTACTCTACTGTGACCTTTTGTAGTCATCTCACTAACACACAAAAATGTCGCTAAGGCTATAAACATACGCGTTTATTTTCGTTTTCTCCTCGGTTAGGTCTTTGAATTTTTTTTTGAATGGTGCTACGTGTGATAACATGACCATTTTACTTGACTTTATTCTTTGAATCTGGCCTTGCAGTCCAAACGAAGCGAAAAGATTGGTCAACTATAACAGGACTTCTGTTACGTAATAATGAAACTAGACGGTATTTGCCATTCCACAACACCATTTCCATTTATCGCTCTATGGCAGGTTTTCGTTGTAAGAACAAATACTGAGGCGCATGATGGTTCAACGATCAAAAATTCTTTTCTATAGAGCAAGCGACAAAGTGAAATATGGCCAAAAACAGAAAGACCACCTAACAGCAAAGCCCATCTTCTATTCCACCACAACAATTTATTTAATGCTCTTATGCTATAGGCTTGGATTTTTGTCGAAACACTTTCATCTCGTAACGATCATCAGGAAAACTTCAACACAATAGTTCGGAATTATGACAGTGTCCATTTGTTAAAGTGAACCAATTACTCGGATTGAATTTTAAACAACCCATTGAAGCTGCTATCGGCAATAACAACCACTCTAATTTTATGTGTTGACAAACATTCTACTTAAACCACTCGTGGAATCAATTAAATTGAAATTCGAATAAAATTCATCTCTTTCCTCTCCGATTTTTTTTCGTTCTTTTTTCTCTGATTATGTTATTTTGTTATTTCCGCAACATAATCAGACTCTCATCACCTTCAACTGATAGATGGAATTGAGTTTTGTGTTGAGATCTGGTTGTTTCAATATTGTCAAATGGGAATTTGAAAATTGAAAAAGAAACGGACGCATTGAAGTATAAAACTCTCTCTCCCCTTACAACTAGATGAAATCACGATAACTTCTTACACAAGTTATTGTTGTGTAGGGCTAGGGTTATCCTGGTAGGATAAAATAAAGACACACACAGAGAGACGAGATGGAGATCGGGCGGATACCGAATGACCTGGTTACTTCCACAAACTAAGTCAGATCGATGAATGACGTCACACATTGTACAGGGTTATATTTTGGTAGATTTCGATCAAATTGTGTGGTTCCTCTATATAGACAAAAATTCCACACAAACCCCCCACATTCACATTATTGTCAATTTATCGATAATGGAAGATTTGGAATTTGTCCTTCGTATTGGTAATGATAGAATTTCGTAGAATAAATGGGATGAATCCGGTTCTGGTGTTTGTCGCCCCATATGCTCTCATATCTATGTCTTATATTACAACACATGTTGCCAGACTCTCAACGCAGTTTCGTACACACAACAATAACATTTCAAACTTTATTTGATTCCTTACAAAGTTTTTCTTTATATAAACTTATTTCTTTCGTTTTTTTTGAACATTGCATCGAACTGAATTTTAAGAATTTTTTGACACATTCCAAATATTTATTCCAGTTTTTCTGGAGAGACCAGTTCCATATTCTATTACGGTCTATTCGGTAGAAAATAGATAGTAAATCAATAAAAGTAATTGGAATTTTTATTTGACTGTTCAACAAGGAATGGTTGTCTAATAAAAGAACGAACTCTGGTCCTTTTTTCCTGTTTCTCTATCTTTCTCGTACATTTTCTCTCCCCATTCTATATCTCAACCAAACAGACGACATTTGAAAGCCTATGTCTATGTATATGTGTGTTTGGTATATATACGTATGGGTGAAGGAGGTTAAAATGAAACGATGTAGCAAGGTAAGCCACAGGCAGTAAGTTCCAATTTGTGAATTACCCTGACATTTCGACCCCGCTTCGTTTCGCTTCCAAGTCCAGATAAAATCACGACAGTTTTTATTTTGTTAGCAAGTACGATAAAGAAAGAACAGAGAAAAGAAACTATTTTCAGTATTAAATTCAATTTACAGACGGATATAGTATCAGTTAACCTTGATTTTAGCATATCAATATTATCTTTCTCGCCTTGAAAACAAATAGCTAATTCTTGTCTCAATTTCGGTTACAATTACCGACTTTTATTAAGATTAATCGATCGGTGAGAATCTAATTTTCATCTAAAAACTCATTAACAAATGTGTTCAATTTAATAAAATTAGTATAAACGAAGAAATTTAAACGGTACTGACAATGCTACTATTATAGTTTGAAGGAAATTTTATGGGAAAAGTTGTCTCGTCTAGCCCGGCGCCTCCACCAAAACTCACTCCAAAACAAAGTTACGGTCGTTGTTAGCCATTATTGATGGATAGTCGTCAAATTTATTATGTAAATAGGATAACAAACAGGACTTTTACGGCTGTTTATGAAACTCGATTGCAACTTGGACCATTAAATATAATAAAGTGCGAATTGCAACAGCGTTCTGTTAGTCAAACTTTAAATATTAATGACTAATGTCTAAAAATTACGGTGAATATACATCAGACTTGATTAAATAATGATTGTTGCATCCGAATGTATTTTCTTCTGGTGAATGTTAAAATTTGAATCTCTTATGTAACGCATTCACTGTATAGTAAGCCGAAGCTGCTATTCAAGATGGGAGTTCACTGCTAATACATCCTTAGCGTATCTGCTTTGCATACCAATCGGTCTTATATAAATTTTCTTCAACGATCTGACTTTTCTGTAATATCTAGACTGGGCGAACATGAAATATATTTCCGGTTTCCATATATCTTGTTTCTGTAGATTGTATTCGAAAAGCTAAATACTAAAATAATAGGACATTGAAATCTATTCGTTTTTATGGAATCATATGGAAATCGGAACAATTCTCGAATATAATATGAATTACCAACCATGTGATTATAAACAGATCATTATCTCTATGGCAGTTTCTGAAGAACTTACAGTCAGATGTGCTGATAATTTCCGAGACCATCAATTATTCGCTTTTCAAGCAGCAACAGTACCTGGTCACTATTGCAATACCTGCAACATGTCGCCATCTTCCAGCTTCACCTTATTGGCTTTTGTCCAAATATTCCTTAAACTACTATCCTTCTCCACGATTCCAAATAAAAATTGAGTATCTTTTAGAGTTGTTGCAAGAGAATTATTAAAATTTCGTCCTTTTGTACTGTCAGTGAATGTAGTATTTTGCATTTTATACAACTCTCCATTCAGTGTCATTATCCAATTCAAATTATTTAAAACTTCGTCCATTTCCCCAGGCTGTTGAATCGTTAAAATACAATTGTGCTAAAACCCCAAATCACCCATAACGAAATAATTGTGATGCATGACATTGGACTATTATCAATTATCCACCATTTAAAGCTCTAAAATCTCCCCTGTTTCCTTTCAAATTTCGAATATACACAAATATTGTCCAATATTCCGGTTGATGGTTTGTTGTTTCTTTTATTAAAGCAATATTTTAGAAGAGATTTCGTATAAGTACACAATATTCTTTTGATTTATTGTCTATTTATATTCCAAAGGGGAAATTAAAATTCGGTTTCATTTTTTTTTTTTTTTAATTAATTGTTCTACAACGTAAATCGATTCCGTCCAAATAACAATAAAATATTTTATTTAAGGTAGATTGAAATTAACTAAGAAAGGGTTGTGGTCTTGATTACAATTTTAATGAAAATTCTCGAATTCTGCCACAGGCATATATTACCAAGCAAACTCCAACGAAATTAGTTTCGTTAGTTATTATTATTATTACTAGAGCTTTATCATATCATTTTGGCAACAAGTGAGTGAAAATTACATTAAGTATTTCACGAAATTCCTGTAGCTTCCTGTTTTGTTCGTCATAAAATTTTCATATATTTGCTTGTTTCTTATTTACTTCTTTTTTTGGAATTACTTGATTACTTGCCCTAGATAGGAACGTGTATTGAAATTTTCATTAGTATTGTAACATTACAAAACCAAGATGCACGTTCCAATTTTGTATTTGCAAGTTAACCAATCCAATATCCAATCAAAATCTAAACCCACAAGGAGTACAGTATTGTAACGCTGGTGGTTGCGTTACTGGCATCGTCACCAGATCCTGTTCTGCATAATGACAAATAAAACGCAGAATGTGTCAAGGAGCAGATCTATAACACATTCAACATGTCATATCTAACACTCGCGTCTCATGTTTATGGTTGACGATAAATCCGAGCCAATGGATTTACACACTTTGCTCCACAATATATGTGTCACGATTCGTCCTTTTCAATCTTCACCCATCATTTGCATTTAAAATAAATCACGCGAATATCGTCATGAAAGAATCTATAATAAAATAAATTCAGTAAATTGGATTAAATTTAATGAGGTTTTTTTTCTAGTTATAATGAATTTGGTTTGGAATGATATTGGCGCCCTTTGATTTTAGTCTAAAATGAGAAACGCTTATATCAATCGATTGGTTTCGGGTAAGGACCGTAGGCCTTCTATTGGCCACAAAACGGCCCCATTCGGTCGTCTAATGTCTTCATTGAAGGTAATACACGCGCTCGAAAACCTATAACAAATATGCGTCCATTCCCCTCTACAACAACGCCAAAACGACGTAGACTGTGAGTGGTTTTAGAGGGTTAGGGTGCGCGCATGTTGCGACGCCGCGACGGTCTGTCAAACGTGGTGGAGTTTCAAGTCAGGGCGTCGCCACACCGCATATCCTTTACCTGAACAGGTGGACACATTCATTGTAGGACAACACACGTACCGGTCTCGATCCGACAGGACAACTGTCTCTAATATAGATTTGTGTCATATAATAACGGTGTCATTCATTTTATTTCAACTTTTTCGGACGAGAAAAGAAGAGGATTATTTAAATTTTTTTCGGTAGTTGGCGGTATTTTCAGATTAGGACACGATGGATATCAACAGGGAATTTGGTGAGTTTACAGTTATTTATTGCTGTTTTATTGGCTTTTTCGTAATTGTTTCATAATGTTCAGGCGATTTATTGTCAAATAATGTTCGGCTGGAAATTGCCACAAGTGACACGACTTCTTTGAATTTATTACCATTGTTTCAAATGTTGTAAGAAATCTGAAAACTGAAAATTTTCGTGAAATATTCAAACCTTTAAACAATTCGCAGCCTTCGAAGAAATATCTGCTAACCCACGATTTAATAACTGAAAGTTTGTACCGATCATTAGTGAAGATATTTTTGATTGAACAATAAAAAATTCACGACTATCATAGTGATTATTAGTTCGTGTTGAAATAATAAACTGGTTTGTTGAGTGGGTTACTTCGCGTGTTTCCTTCACATTTGCCGTACTTCATACCCATTGGATAATTCATTTTGTTGAATATTTGTTTTGTTCTTCGTCTGCTTTCTAGAATCTCGTCATCCGTCATTAGTCTATACGTGGAAAGAACAAATCAAAAAAGACGACATAAAATTAAGATTTTCCCGAAATTCGACCCATTAAAATCGCCTCCCGTCCCTGACAGTCTGATCTCAACAGAGCAATTAGTTTTAATTATGCGCCCAGCAATGTTAACCCCCTGTAAGTTTCTACTGTGATATATAAGGTGCCTTCTAATTGGGTACGTAGTCGACACCTTATGCGATCACTTGAATTGTTACTGCGGTACAATTACATTGAGCTTTATATTGCTGTAATTGAGGTCGTATGTCAGCTTTAATAACATCTAGAAAAGATCGAAAACTACCATTCACCTGAACGTTTACGTAACGTTTCTCACGCCTTCATGAATAACAAGATGTAGAGAAGAGATGGAAAAAAGGAAAACAGTCATACCATCAGTCTAAATCAAATCAGAAAAAAAAAGGTCGTAACGATCCGACCAATAGTTACCAAATAGCTCCTATCGTCTTTCTACAAAGAAGAAATAGAGAGAGATAGAATGTTGGAAAAAAGGTGGTGATTATCCGGAAAGTAATTGTAACTCTATCGTTATGCCTGAGTTTCGTTTTAAAGTTGGTGAGAGTATTTGAATATAGCGAAACAGTTGCTCAATTGGCAGAGAATGTTGGAACGATAAAAATTCAAATTTTCTACCGGCTTTCTATAAAAATTAATCGTTTTGATCTCAAAAGGGGCTTGTTTAAAATGCCGCCGATGTTTCGAATAGGTAATTACGTTAAGCTAATTTTTGGACTTTGTTTCTTTTAAAATGTGTTTACATTATTAACATTCTGTCTTGCATTGAAAGACACTAATGGAAGACGTTCTGTTTTCACGTTGATGCTTTCGTAGTCGATGTTTGAATGTACGAATGCAAATCGTGATAAAATCTTCTATACCCAACTGATAGAATCCATAGATGAAAACATGATTTTCTACTTTGGTGTGTGTTTTTCTTGTATAAAGTTAAAAGTTAAAGAGAAAATTAAAAATTTTGTTAAAAGTTAAACATTTCCAGTCTTAGTTAGATTCTGGCCATGAATCTGTCCGAAATGACTTTCTGTCGTGATTAATATCGTCTGGCTTTGTGTCGACGACACGTCTGGCTGTCATCCAATCTTTCATCCAGCATTAATTTCTACGTATACGTCCTAGAAACCTTTTCCGATATTACCCAAAAATCAACATGATTCTCATATAAATCGACAACATCCAATTTTGTTGCACCAACAAATTTTATGACACTCATAATCGATATAATTAGAACATGTCGTAAAGTACCTACTCAAGTCTAATATACGACAATCAATATTACGTTTTGATTAAGAGTGTGGTATATTGAAGGAATAATAATAATAATGAACATTGGACTTGTTATATTTGATAAATTAATGGAAATTTGCCATTTTCTGTTCTTGATCTGACCAATTAAACTTGAAAGAAATGCGCAATTGCTGAAATAATTAAGTCATAAATAATAAAGTATAATAAAGCTGGTGGAAAAATATATATGTATATATATTAGAAGAGGCATGTCGACTGCTAGGCTAGCTTTACTCAGGATTTACAACAACGTAACCGTATTTTAAATAAAAGCTCCCGGTACTGAAAGATGTTTCAACCAGTTTTCTCAAAAGTTCGAACTTTTTTTGTGTTGTGTTTTTTTGTGCCGGTCTCCTTTTTTTTTAATCATGATCCTTCACTGAACCTTATCAGATATGTGCGTTGATGGAGTGGTTACAGTTTTCCTATTTATTTTTTTATGCTTTTATTTATAGTATTGCAAGTTTTATCGGATTATTCTTTTATAAATGACACGCAATTTTCGACAGAAATGTCCAAAGCTTTTGTGTTGGCCGTTTTCAAAGTTCAATTTATTCCAAAACTGGATATTATTATTATTATTGTGAATATATGTTATATTAACATGTTTATGACAGGCAATAAGTTTGATAATTAACTAACAATAAGTTCAGAATGCTGATCTGTTTCATTACAAAACAGCACCTTTAATTAATATTACTGGAATGGTATCAGCAATTTTTATCGGACTAAATTAAGAATTCCTCAAATTTAATTTCTTCTCTTTTTCATGCGAAAGGATGCAAATAATTAGGAATTCATCATTTGAAATTTTTAAACTTTATCTACGAAAGTAGAGGTTCTTTACAAAAGTGGTAATTTTTCTAGTAAATATGTTGTAGGAGTCTCGAAAATTTATGGTTCAATCTAGTAAAATCCAAAATTGTGCACTTTTGAAAGTTTCACAAGTCATGTCTAGAATTAATGTTTGGACGTGCTACCATCTGCAATTGCATCCAGAATTTTCATTTTATCTCCCAATTTAAACTATAATCTAGGTCAGATTTGAAACTATTTTCGCAATTTTTTTCTGTCTTTTTGTTTGTCGAGAATATTCTCCAATAAATTTTCCTTAACATAAACCATTTGCTTGGATGGTGTGTTGACGTGCAGCTACACATAAATTATGAATCAAATCACTAACCAAGATGTAGCCTATATATGTGCATGTTTTACAATGTTAGAAGGGTCAACAATTTGCGTCTAAGGGAATTTTTATAACTTTACGTCACGCAGAACATACAACTGGACTTGATAAAATACAGCAGAATATTTCAAATAAAGGTGACTGGTCTTTTCGAGAAGGTAGCGTGAAATTTGTGCACAACTTCTAATCATACGAAAAAACTCACAAATCAGAATGGAAAACTTTTCGCCTTTAGTACTTTATATTGTAGTGGAAGTTTTTAATTCGACAAGCCTTGTAGAAGGAGGATTATGTGTTGTGTTTGTTTTAATTGTTACGAACATGCAAGGGTCATAAAGGAGGTAAAAAATTTGTACAGCAATCAACTGGAGTCATGTCCCTCTAACTAAAAAAAAGGGTTAAAATTTCTAGATAAATCAACGTTTAAATACTTCAAAAATTTTTTTTCTTGCCGTCCACTCTTTCGCCTTTTATTATAGTTGATACGAACTTGAAGCCATAAACGGACTATTTGTGAATGGCTTCTTGTTTATTTACCCAATACTTAAGGGGGTTGGCTTATTGGTGGTGGTGGATAAGAGCTAGCCGACCGTAAAAAGTCAGAGGTGAGTTGATGTATTGATTTCACATTAGCGCGCGAAAACATTGAAATAACCTGACTATAATATAAGAAGGACGATGTCTTTAACTTGTATGTCTATGTGGAGATAAGTGTGTAGGGGTGGCATATATGTGTATGTAGATGGAGGGGGATGAAAAGCAACAACATAAAACAATTTCATGCCTTCTTCACATGTTCGAACGGGCGCCTTTTTCCATCTAATTGATTTTACACATCAATCATCATCAAGAATGGCAGCAATGGCGGATGCGTGCTGTCTTACACAACACGGAAATTAAAACGATCAACTCACCACAAACACATACCCCACGAGCCCTAGGTGAGACCGTTACGTTTATACGTACGTACGTCTTTTATTTATACCTACATCGATTGTGATCAATTTTTCAAAGACCGATATTCGGATATTTTGATGTCAAAGTTTCTACTTTTAACGTCAGAACTTTAGTTTCAGGAATTGAATAAAATATCATATTGACCAAGGTTTCAATTAGTACCATTTTATGTTTACATGTGTGAGTGCATATTTAGGAATTCTGACAGAAAAAAATACACACGCAACTTGTATAAAAATGACGTGCTATTGGGCTGGGTCTATGAAATTTTCAATTTTTCCATGAATGCGTTTGAATTTTCCTCCTATCTACATTTCTCTGGGTGTGACATACATAGGGAATAGAGTTCAATCAATATACAACTCTTCCCAACTGCACTCGCCCAACAAAAAATACAAAAATAATGTAAAACCTGCCAAAAAATTAGGGGTGTACGTTGTCAGTATTCACCCCAATCACGGATTATCATAACAAGGAAATAATGGTCGACTTAAAGGGGAACTAAATTAAAAACAAATGTGTGTATTTCGATAGATGTCTTGTCGAAATTTAAAGCGTTTCACACATGAGATTTTTACATTTATCCACTCGATTGGATTTTTTCCTTTACATATTTTTGCTTGAAAAAGGATAAATAATTATATGTCAAAAATTTCGCGTGCCAAACAGCCATATCCATTAAAATGATATATGTTTGAACATTAAAATAAAATTAATTGCTCTGAATTATCCGAGATGCTGAGCGTTGTTCTATACGAAAAGCTTTCAACACTGGCACGCTGAGAATTTTTGATAAGACTAACACAACGACACAACATTCATATAAACCGGCAATTTATTCTATTAAACTATTAGAAAACCAACCGGTTTTTCGTTATAATTATGAGAATCAATTAGAGAAATGTTCTAAATGTTGTATTTTCTGTGTTACCGGAACATTTCCATTTTAGAATTCCATTCACGACACGGCTGCATATTGCTCCAGAATGATGAATCGATGCTGTGTAAATGCACAGAAAATGCACACATTGACTGCAGCAATACTAAATCGACTAGTATATTTGGAACAATTAAATAAACAAAAAACCCATTTTAACTGGTGAATTTGTTGAAATGGAGACAAGTCGATAAAATGTACCGAATGGTAATAATTTTATTTTAAGTATTTTTCCAGAAGTGTAGACCAGGTCCCCAGTGGGACCTGAAACTCGAAATTCATTTCTATATTTAATTTGATATCTACCGAGTTCCTTGGAACCTCTTTCTTATTTCACAGTGTAGTCATGGTAACAGGCCGGAGTCTGTATGGAGTCTTCTTTGGTTTATAGTTTGTGCTCAAATGGAATTTTCACACAAACTTACATACGTATAGATATAACGTGTATAATATACGTAAATGGAAAAATACACAAACAAACAAAGTATAAAAAATGCAATTTACAGATTGATTTCAAAATAAAAGTTCCAACAAATTTCATCAGTGCATTGTAATTTAATGCAACAAAGTTTACTTGTTAGAACTTTGCAAGTTTCTTCTAAAACTGTCACCGGCAAGCTGAACTGATGGGAATTTTCAAGTTGTTGTACGAATTTTCTCGTTAAGTTCACAATATTGAATGCCGATATACATCAACTAAAAGGAAAACCGAAAAATTTTTGGTAATGGTTTTTTGATGTACGATAAAGCTTTTTATATGGTTTTATTGTAATTCCTCTAATATCAGGCTAATATTACAGTCAACGCCTACTACCACTATAAAACATACATATTTATATATCTATACATATGAATTATCTACTTCAAGATATATATTTATTCAAAAAATAACCAATATTGTCTTTATTTGAAATAAAAGCTTTCTAATACAAAGAGAGAAAAACAAAACAACTCAAATAAAACATAAAAGAAATGAGAACTCAATATGATATCAATTTTATATATATTTGTATCTGATAAGGGAAAACTGGGAAATATGTATAAAACCTGCCACGTATGGTATATGAAACTTGACCAACAAAATTCCTTGTTTTATAGACTTGAAATTCTATTAACTATTTTCGAGAAAAGTCGAACATAGTAGATCGTTGCCGTCTTGCTGCAATGAAATAAGAACCACAATGCACACAATAGTTTTATTGATTTTCCTAGATTCGTTGAACTGTAAATAGTTGTAGAAAAATACAGGAAGGAGACAATTTAAGGACAATATCTTAAAATGAAAAACTACAAGAAATATTTTTAATTAAAATCTCAAATATTTGATCAACTAACAATGAAAAGTGTACAGTATTCTGCTAATATAGCCCATAAGGGTCTACTAGATTTCAATACCTATACGAGACCATATCACACTTGATTTCCCTAGCGACGGAACTGGGACACCTTTAAAACTTCCCAAGTCCCAACAAATATTAAAATCAAAGACACAAAGAGTATTGAACTTCTCATGTTACACAAACTAATTTATTATTGAATTGAAAAATAACGATGATTTTTCGATTTTCTTGGGAATTTTGTTAAAAAATTTACAACAAAAGTACCCCAAGGTACACATATCCCTTTTTTCCTTCACATATATGTAACAACGAAAACCATCTGCCATTATTTTCCAACCCCTTTATTCATGTAATACGCCGTAATAACATAGCACGGACTAGGCTTTGGCAGGCTCTACAAAAGCTATGCCGAACGTTATGCGTGCTATATAAACGGCAAAAGAAAGCTTCCCAACTACAATGAGGCTTTTTTTTTATATCATCAACAGTCACCACCAACACGCTCACACTCATTTTAAAGAATAGAATAAAATTAATTGACTATAGTCGACTATCTTTATCACCATTACCATTATCATTAACGATAACAACAACCACAACAACAACAACAAATAATAAACCTCGACATTGTCTTTTAATTGGATGGTTTCAACACAAGACAACAGGTCCGTACTGTATTTTTTTTGTATTTAAATGTATAACGTTCAAATATGATTTTTCTACGGGGCATTTTTATTGCAAACCCTTTGCAGGGGATCATCTGAAATAAGCTTGGAAATGAAATATCGCCATCTTTGTCACAATTTCTCATAAAAAATTCATAGGGTAGTTCTTCTCAATAGGGGAATGTTTGTAGATTTTATATGAGAGATACATTAAATTAATTTCAAAAAAAAACCTTTACTTAAAAAAACTAGTGAGAGTTTCTTTAAAAATTCAGTATATAAGCACTAAATTGACAGATTAACGTCGTGAATATATCGAGAACTGATGGAATATTTAGATGATTTGCTAAAGTGTAGCCAATTGGAAATTCAACGATTTGAATAATCAATGAGAGCTTCAGGCAGTTTCCTATTGTTTTTCGTTAATCGGCTGAAAATTCAATCTAATTCATTCGTTTCCATTATGAATATAGAATATAAAGTTAAATTAACAGGATTTTTTTCATTAATTTGAAGAGAAACATAAGAAAAGTTTTATTTAGAAATGGGGCGAATTTTGGCGGATGCGCCGGGCGAGCCGGTTTCTACCAATTCATTACTATTATGTTTGCGGTGTTGTTGGTGTTGTTATAATGTAAAAATTTTATTTAAAATTAAATTCCAAAATACTCATTTCGTTGTAAATTAGACTAGCAAACCCATATACTGGTTGTAATCTAATTTCTGGTGTAGACGACTAGACTATCATTTCGTGTTTTGCCTCGCACGCTAATTAACGTTTTCGATTTTATTAATTTTTATGGCCCACCTGTCCAGCATCGGTCGTGTGTGATTGGTGTGTAATAAAGTCAACTATAGAAGAGTTCTCGTTTCTCGTCGTATCCACGGCAACCACTTAATGCCATCAATCTTTGCAGCCCACTGATTTTATATGAAGTCGATTACTGGCGGTTTATAGTGGTGTTTTAGTGGGCTATCGCCCCAAAGAGACCAGATTAAACAAATCTTTCCTTTATGATTGGGAAAGTCGAGTGTTACGTTTCGGCTCATTTATCCGTTATCGCTTCGCATTCTTTCGTACACCACCCGGCTTTTTGTCTACTTCCCCTTTTACTGTCTCGACAGAATTGTTAACAATAGTAAGTGGGTGAAACCGGCTAAATTAAATGAATTATATTGAATCTATGCTTACGGCTACAGTTATGTGTTAGGTGATTTTTGTGTGTTTGTGTGTGTGTTGTATAGGTGAAAATAAAGTTGTCGTGTCGTTTCGTATAATAGGATTGACGCATCAAAAAGTTAACTTTGTTAAGTGTAGTAGGTACGGTAATCACATTACCGTTTTACTTTCGGTTCGAAGTTTGTGGGATTCCTTTTTCCCCATTCGAACATCACTTTCTAAAACAAAGGCGCACACACACACACAAGAAACGAAAAACTCACAACTACACACCAAACATTTCCGGAACGGTTTCTATACAAAGTGGAAGAATGAAGAGAACTCCAGGAATCTCAGATGGATGTGATTTGAATTTAAATAACAACAAAGAGCTTTTGAATTTAGATAACGAAGATTCATTTAAAACGTTTAATTGTTAATTAAATAGAAAATTCCTGATTATAAATGGAAAAATTTTGATAAAAACAATAATACAACTATTGTATAATAAAGTAGTAAACAGTGATTTTCCAAATTAGACAAACTAAGACTTGAGTAAAATTAATTACTGTATCTTCCACGTTTTCGTAAACTACCTATGCAAATAAGTGAGCTTTCTAGAACCTGAAACATCATCAAAAGCTATGCGATGGTTAAGCAAACCGACGACGGAAGAAGATACATTAGTACGTCGCTATGCGGGTTAATGTAACTAATTTCATACTGTTTCCCATACACACAAATACCTAAACTTGAGCTTAAAACGTCACCAGCATATGCGTAAATAGAGCTTTAACTGGAAACTTAATACAGTTATAATTAACGATTATTATTCTATTTTTGTTCAAATCTATAATAATTGTAGGCTTTTTTTCTTGTTTTATATACAATAAGACACGCATCATTATTGATAACTACTACCTCATTTGTCCTGGAAAAGGCCTCCTTCTGTTCTACTAAGCTATAACAGTAATAGGCGCCACGACGTCGAGCGTCTGGAACTAGACACATGCAATATTCGGGTCGGAAATACGTGCTGTGTTTTAGAAATGTGCTTTTTACACAGAAACCATAACACGATAGCAAAAACTACCAAAAATTTATTTAACTACTTTACGTTTATCTCAATCTAGATCGTCTTATATAAACTAAAATTCCCTATATATTAACAATGATTATTGAACTATATTTGATTTTTATGATACTGACAACGCTTATATTTATATAAATTTTTTAGTGGTTCGGTATAGGAAAGAAGAATCTACGTCACACACGCAATAAAACGTCAGTTTTCGTTCAACAAGCTTGCTAGTTGGTTCATTCATCCAGAAAATTGAACGTTCCAGTAGAATATTTTTCAGTTAGTTTCAAATGAAAATTGTGAATCAAATTTGAATATTTTTTAGACAGTTTTTTATTGAATCAAATAAAAATATGCAAAGTGTTAAATGGATAATTTTAGGTAAATATAATGGTGGTATGTGAATAAAATTCTAATTCAGTTATGGTAGAAACAACACTTTCAATTCTATCATTGATTATTGTGCCGCCAACAAGTCGCCTATTTAATTGAAATTTGAATGTTGTATCACTTTATACATAAATCAGAGACATCGATTTTATTTTACACAATATTCTCAATTTTTCGCCCTTTTTTCTGTATAAAACTAATTTAAAAAGCACGCCTACTCTACAATTAACTAGTTGAAAAGGTCAAATTTTTCCTTAATTATTAAATTAATAAACTTGCTTGCCGTCTATAGATAACGTTGGTTTAGAGAAATTTACTAACGCCCTCGAGAACTTTGAATCTGTTCATTCGAATAGTGGAAATTTGCGCCCATTTAGTCAAACATGTTCAATTTAGTGAACTCTATAATAGCTGTTATGGGGACAATAGTGCCAATTGCTTGCATGAACATTTGGGCATTTGAGCAAATTCAGCAATTCGTATATTGTTTACAGTAATTTGAATCACATAATTTGAAGAATAATTCAGGAATTGATGGAAGAACTCTCTAAAACAAATGTGTTTTAAGTTATTCCTTATCGCATCCACCCTCTAACCCATTGCCTCTATCGTTTCAACACGTGTCAAAGTTTTCCCCTTTTTTTCCTATAAGATCGTCTACTATTGTTGTAAATCGATGAAATTCTTCGAGTTGAAGTTTGTTCTGGTGACAATTTCTTTGATTGACAACAACCAATGACAATGTTGAATGGGTAAAGTTACGAACTGAATTTGTAATTTGTGTCATCCTGTAACTGTTAAATGCGGCAATATAGGGTAAGGTGGTAGTAGTAGTAAGTAGGGTAAGTACTCAAATTTCGTATAGGCAAGGGAACTATTTAGTTGAGACACTCAATTAAACACAGCTGACTATACTAACAGGAACTGCTATTACTATCAACCCCCAAAATAACAAAGATATCATAAAATCGTTGATAGGTGTTGTTATTACTAAATATTATATTTCATTGTTGAAATAATGTTACTGCCATTTTAATGAATTATTAAATATCTCATAGAATATAATGAAATTATAGGAAACTTGTTAATAATTACAAATTAACAGACTTTTAATCGACTCTTAAATTGTTATTTATAAACCGGAAATACGTCAGACATACCGGATTTAGGTGTCTGTTATTTATCCAATTCAATCAATTGAAATATGAGGAAACTGACCCCTTATTTATCGATAAAGCACAGTCATCATATTCATAAATTTCACCCACACGGAAATAAGCATAAAAAAACCGCCCCTGCAGTTTCAATAACCGACAGCTATGTATGTTTGTAAGAACTCTCTCAGTGTTATTAATTGAATCTAGTGCTTTTAGGGATTTATCAGAGACCGCCTGCAGGGATGATGGTTTCTTTCTGTCACCACATAACGATTTACCCCGTCTCTCTATACCGATATCTAATTATTTTATTATCCTACCGTACATACAACCAATTTATTTGTTCTAATAAATTAAGATGAAAGTCTGGAATTGCTTGTAAAAGAAAACTTAAAACAGTCTAATCTTGTTCAAGTTCTGGAATTAACGCAATTACCTCAACATTTGTTTACTTAATTTTGCTTCGTTGAAGCAAGCAGCAGCGTGTCGAGATGAAATATAAGATAGAAGTACGAACCCACCAAAAACTGATAATTAAAAACAAGATTTTCGTGTTTCACGTTTAATTGAATCATTTATTTGATGAAATTTTTGTAATATTTTTGTAAAACGATAGAAATAAATTACAGTGAACACTATAAAATAAGCATTGAATCAAGTGAATTGGGTCAACTGTTAAATATTTACTTAGTTAAAACCGCACCCTAAACAGAAGTACACTGTCGAGAAATATATACCAGATGTTTTCATACTTACCTGTTTAAATCTTGGGCAACCTCGTGTCTGTTTGTTTTCGGGTGAAGAATAAAGGGTTTTATTTGTTAATCTACCAATAATGGTAGTAAATACATTCATCTTGTATTTACTGGCTTTGTAGAAAATAGTAAAATCTACCGATTTCCAGCCATACAAAACATATTTGTTTGTATTACATTGTCAGGATATTGAATTAAATTCGCTTAAAGTTCAAACAAGTAAATCCGACATTTATAGTTGATCGTAAATTTTGCGGTTTAATAGACATCTCTTGTCGTTTTCATCAATACGTGTTGGTTTTTGTTAACCTGATTTTTCGTTTCTCTTTTGTTTTCAGAACAACAACAACACCAGCAACAACAACAAGAACGACGTGATGCGTCTCAAATCGATAGACGGACCATTGTCCGTTCACAACGGCAACAGTAATGATATTTTAAATTCACCAAAACGTATAAACACAATACAGAATAGTAACGTGAACTTTAACTCAACCACAACCACAACAGCACCAGTAACAACAGCAACAACAACAACAACAATAGTTGGTCATGGTGGAAATTTGGTTGAGACAAACGAACATAATTTGTTGAACAACATCAACACCACTAAAGATAAAGTGCAATGGTGCAACCCTTTACAACAAGCGAAAAAGCGAGAGCTAACCAACAACGTCAACAACAGAAATCAATTGTTAAATATCAACAACACACTGGCTGCTTCTTTACGAACAACGAGGCACGGAACGGCCTCATCTATCTATTCAGAGTCCTCGCCAGATGATAGTCTGCTCGATTTCGAGGGTAAAACTGTTTGAAAACATTCCCACTAGGTCCTATCTAAATATTGTTGGTGGTTTTTTTTTTCAGACGTCCATCAAACCGTCTCTTCAGCCGATATCTCACCCCAGGATGAAGATCGTCCTTTTGATCTCTCCGATACAGAGTCATCTGAAGAGAGCAATTTAAGTACCGGTGGTACACTGCAACGTCGCGGTATCGTCAATCCGAACTATCCAGGTTTTCAACATCTGGCACATACATTGGATTACGGTATTAAAGCATCATCGGATACGGATTATACAGATGATGAATGTGAATCAATAACAAAACTAGACGCTAACAATATCAACAACAACAACAACAATAATAATAATAATAATAATGATGATGATGATGATGATACAGATTATCCCATTGATCATATCGATAGTGTGAATCGTTTAGATAGTGTTGAAAATATACAAAAAGTCTTCTATGATAAGCCAGTGTTTGATTTAGCTGAACAGTGCGAGAATCGTAGTCCGTGCGATTCAGAAACTAGTGGCAATTCGAATCAGACCAGCGATGAAGATACTGAAATCAATTTACTACCGCAATCAGTTGAGCTTAACATTAAAACCGACGAGACTCTGGTTCAGTTACCAGAAAATCAACAAAACATCATTGGGGATTTTGGTAAAGAAATCGAACAAGAATTTGGTAAAATCACATTAGAAACGAATTGCAACGAATTACCGTCATTGGAACAGGCTGTAGTCAAAGAACTCGAAGATACAATTGAAAAATTGAGTGAATCAATCGATTTAGAAGCGGCAATTTCGTATAATATCGAACCGAATTTGGAAGATGTTTTAGAAAAATTATCACCATCTAAACAAACACCACCACCATTGGTATTAGATGATAGTAGAGTGATTAAAATGTCAACAATGGCTCTAATTGATGATAAAACTAGTCAAATATCCGATGGATTAATTAAATCGAATCAATTACAAACGAAAGTATGTGATGCATTCTTATCGAGTGTTCAAGAGAATCTACCAACAATCAAAAAGACCATGTTCAATGACAATAAAACCAACGATTTAATTAAAACAACTGAAATTATTTTAAAAGATTCCAATCGGGAATTGGAAGAAATTGAAAGTCAATTGAAGAAAATCCGTTCCGATACGAAACAATGTCAAATACAAATGGAACAAGTTGAGAAATTCAATAAGGAAGAGATAACGAAAGAACATAAAGAAAAAGAGGAGGACAGTGCAATACCAAGAAAGAAAGAAAAAATTGATTATTATATAAAGAAAAGACGGGATTATAATCAACAATTTGGTAGTTTGATAACATTTCCACGACGGGAATTTTCTAATCGGAATCGTGATATACTCAACAGGAGATCAGTACCAATTGCTAAAGATAAGAAACGGACATCGCCTGAAGTTTTAGGTAAATCTAGAATTTTATTATTATTATTATTATAATCTAGAAATGGAACAGAAAAAAGAGTTCCTGGTTAGCGGCCTATTTTACGATGATCCTTCCTGCCAGCAAACATTTGGTTTACTATTTGTGTAGGTGGTTGTTTCTCTCTCCTTCATTCTATTTCATTCACTCACTCTTATTTCGGTTCTCTATGTAAAAAATGTATTAATTTAGCTCGAGTGAGTGTATTTAGTTGATGTTTGGTGTGTGTTTTAATGGACCTCATGTTCATCATTTGTAGTATTATGTGATAATGTGTCATACGAGACACATTTCTAATTATTGTACAACAACCGGCCGCTATTTTAAAATATCTCCCTAATCAATTAAAAATATCGATTATATATTGAAACAAAACGAAAATGCCAACAACAGGCTCATCTTCTGTTTCAGGTGGTTTTGATGTGTATAATATCGAAACAGCCATGCCGAAAATTGATTTAGAGGCGATCGAATCCCATTTAAGGGCAGCTAGAGAGGAGGAGAGAAGGGTGAGTTTGTGTTTCCTCAACAAAGTGATACTGTTCGTTCTTTCGTTTTTTTTTTGAAAAACAAAAAGAACTGTAACCTATATTTCAATTTAATTTTATCCCACAATATGTCGATACTCAACTAACAATCAATAGCGGAAACTGAATGGGAACGCGTTTAATATAAATACTTTTATAGCGTAAAATCAATTTTTTTTTTGTTATAATCTTAATCTCTAAACTCTGTATTGCCTCTGTGTTGATTAATCTAGATCATCAAATTCATCATAGCTGTTGAGTTCAATTTATTTAGCAAAATGATGTCATAGAATGAACTTGAAAGTTCTCCAGTACTGAACTTGTACTAAATTCAGTTCTATCATCATCACTTTAATAATATTTTGTTTGCATATATAACACATATTTGCGTTTCCTGTAAAATAGATTCATACAAATGTTAGAGCAACATTGGGGTAAGCTGTTGATGATGATCGTGTTGTTACCATTGTGTGTTAGGTGAAATTTAATTAAAATTCGAATTACTATCATGTAGGTATACTGTGTATAATTTTAATTTAACAATTTGAAATTTGCCTAAAAGAGGATATGTATGGGCAAAATTGAAATTGCCTTAATATTCTCTGTGATTTTAAACAGTAGAAATGACTAAACGTTGTTATTTGAATAACAAAACGTAATTTATTGTCGATTATTCAGGAAAATTCTACAAAAATTCAAACATTTTCTTCTATAAAATGAAAATAGGGGCAACAAGGATATATTCTATATAAATTCATAACTTTATTAGCTATAAAAAATGATATAAAATCAATAAAAATAGACTTTTATACGATCAAAACAGATTATAATGTTGGAAAAATATGAGACCATAATATATCTTTTATGAGCAACAAATTTCTATTCTTGTGAACTAGGTTTTAATGCTTAATTAAACAAATATTTGAGAAATTTTAAGGAAATTTGCAAAATTTAAATGTTTAACCAATTTCAAGGATTTTCCAAAAAAAAATAATCATACAATCATTAAAATAGATCTTATCTACTCAATTTTGAGAAGAGATAATTAAAAGAACCATTAATCTATTAATATTTCAATTAATTCAATGAAAGGAATGTACAGAACAAAAACGAAATACTGGAAAACTTTGCGGATCGTTATTAATTAAAATGCAACTATTATGATACGAGAGCTGCATCCGTCTATTAAAACACAAACTTTTAAAATTACAGATCAGGGCCGACGCGAGGCTTTTCGTCACCCCTAGCTCCCTAATATGCTTTAGCTTTAATTTTTTAATAGAATCACCACTTACGATAGTTCTTAAAGAAGGTATTAAACACTAAATTATGATATAAACTTATTATTTGCTATTAACTTGCAAAACTGTCCTCTTCAAGTAGCAATTTCTTTTATCACTTGTCATTCTATTGTCGTTATAAACAATAAAAAAATAATAACTTATTTTTTAAAGACCTTCCCACTCTATACGAGTACATAAGCAGCTCTTATCGATTAAAAAAACGAAGACAAATTGTTTGATGTACTTACCGCTTTCCGAGTTATTAATTAATTAAAATAGTACTGATAATGACAAAATGTTATTCAATAAATACCTTAGTAATCAAATATTATTAGATATACCTGTACTTACAACGAATATGTACTACATAATATTGTTCATAGAAAGAAAAAATACGACAATAAGAATTTTATTGGACAATAGCAACACTTGGACAATGATAAATGATCAGAAACTCAGTTTATTTGTCTTTGGTAGCGGACTGTTCAATAATTTCATTCATTTTATTCAATTAATAATCCATTAGTGGTCTTTCACTAAAAAAAAGCAACTTCAATAAATGAATGTTTAAAATCGGGGCCACTCTTCCAAGGGGACTTCATTTTCTATCTCCTAGAACCTTAGGCCTCTTGAAGGTGCAAATACGCTACCGTTTTAGAATTACAATTTTATTCAACTTCCTCCAAATATAGATATAAGAATATACACCTCCGAATATCTATTACCACATTATAGATAACATATCTATCTAGTATACCTGTAATTATCTAGACAGGTATACGTACTTTTATCAGTCAGTTTTTTCCAAATGAAATAAGTATATAGTATTTTTGATGTAAATAAGTAGTGTAGGTTGGTGGTTGTGAAAAACATGTCTACTTTTTAAATCATTTTTTGCTATAATTATTCTCATATTATAAAAGTTTTGTTTATATTTCAATTATTATTGATTCATTTATTGTGTCAAAAATGATGGATGAATATGTCATTGAAGAGAAACATCCGTTTTATAAACGATTAGCAATTGATCCAATGTTGTCTGGCCGTCATCTAGAGGTAATAACTCTGCAAACAAACGCAAGATCTGTATAATGTTAAAAAAAATTTACCACCTGCATTATTAGGTAGTAAATTATTGCACAATATTGACTGTTATCTTATCACAATCAGAGCGATATGTGGAAAAATAACCAAATTACAGTGGTGGACTTACAATGAAAGTAGCAACTCTTAAGTTTCAGGGCTACCAGCTAAATGCTTGAGTTTGGTAATACAGTTCATATTTTCATTGGTAAGGGCCTCCAAATGCCTGGATCCGTTTCTGATTTGTTAATATCTGCCTATTTCATATTTAATCGATTTTCTTTATTTCTACTTTTACGCTTTGTAAACACACAACGGTATCAAATAGAACAGTTACGAGTAACTTCAACTTTAATAATGAAAAATTCATATAGAAATATAGGGAATAAACTGAGGAAATATACAGAAAAACAACAAACAAAAATCATCAGAAATTGCATATAAATGACTATACTCGCAGTAGAAACTATATGTAGAAGAGGGTGGTTAATGAAATATGCAGTTTTATAACACCGATGGGAAATCTGTTGAAATTTATGTGTATTTATTCAAATAAAACAACAATAGTTCGTCTATTACGGATTTTCATGTTATTGCCCATAATATTAAATTATATTTAAAAACTGATTATGAATTAAATCAAACAACAATGAAAAGTATGACTTGACCTGCTTTCATTCCATGATAACCGCTTATTATTGATAAATATAATTATGATAATTTATATATACTGAAGACATTTTTGAATAATTAAATATTTATAATTTTCAAGAATTGTACAGGGACCGGAACAAAATCTAATTGAATCTATGTCGACCGTATCGAAAAAGTGAAAATACAATTACTCATTATCCCCTACTACTTGTTTCGCATACAAATCCGTTCTCAATTTTTCAACCCATCATCATCACGATCATCACAATTTTAGAAACAACAATAGATTGTTGTTCACTTTGGTCAACTTCTTTTTTCTTGTCGTTGTTGTTGTTGTTGTTATAATGCAATTATAACAAATAAAATCATGACTTATTGCCATTTATGGTTGTGTCGGATAATGATAACAGTGTGTGATAAAAGTACATCATACTATGATTTATCGTATTAGTTCCGGTGAATATCATATACTTTTTTTTGGTGTATTTAGATTTTGTGTGTGACTACATCTGTTATCAGTGGAAATGACGTCGTTAAAACGTAAAAGACATTACAAGAAAGACACTTCATATCTGTTAGACCTTTATACGTTAACGTTCGATGAAAACGAGACATTGGAAAGTTTAGATTTAACTGTAAGTAATTTCCACGAAAACAATTCGTTTTGTTGTAACCAGATTAAGTAATAATTGTCAAAGCGTTGCTCTATTCAATTTTATTCAATTAATTGCAATATTTTCTATATATAATCGTGTTTATAAGCAATATGTTCACGTTCCAAATAACAAATAGCGCTTAATTTTTAATTTAATAACCCCAACTTGGAAATATACATTATAATAATTTGTATTTTTTATCGTAATTAATTTGAAATTCAAAATAAAGATTGTATCTATAATTTTATTCTACAAATATAAATAATTAGTGGGGTATATTTAGAAAAGACAGAAAAAAATACGATCAATAAATATGTGTTGTATTTCACTACCTCTGATTGATGTAACGCAAAATATTCAACTTTTTAAAGACGAAAATTGAGTATTAATTTAACAATGTTTATAGTATCCAGGACGATTAAGGGAGTATCCTTCTTTTGTACCTTTTTTATGTACATACCTGTCGGAATAATCACGAAAAGTGAAGAAAACAGAAAGGCAGATAATTACAGAGCAATTAGCGGAATTAAAAATTTTAGCATTTATCTGGAATATTAAAATAATTTTGTTCGTATGTAAAAATGTATAATCAGGACCGTAGTTGAAGGACTCTTCAAGTGGTAGCGCCTGAAAGCTTAGGGCTTTTACAGATCTAAAGATCTAAAGATCTAAAGAGAGCTTAAGCAACTATCTAAGCATTTATAACGAGAAAAAACACTTTACTAGGGGGTAGCTTAATGGTAACTCGTGCTACCCTTTAGCTACGGCTTAGGGTACAACTAATGTGTGAAGGATAATATCTAGAAGTGGTAGTAAATAATGAAAAAAAAAACTTAGTAACGCAAATATAATTTTATCTAAACCATTATTTTTCTTCGTAAAAAAATACTACTTATTCCTGAAGTTCCTGATAAACTCAAGTTTATGTAATTCAAACAGTTTTTTGTACCAACTAGATTTTAAGATATAAAAGTTCGACTGTATATTTTGTGATATTCAGGATTGCATGAGAATTTTCCTATATTTAACTCCAGTTTATATAGAGCACGTATCTTAATACTTTTTTGTGCAAATACAAAGTCCTCTCAAACCGGAAACGATCAAGGCAAAGCCGGCTGTTGTTTTACGGGGCCCAATGCAAAACTGTTAGGCAGGATCTAATACAACGTTGTTTCGGGAGGCCCACAACAAGTGCATCCAATTTTAACCTTTTGTACCCACAAGCAGACTTTACATCAGATTTGAGTGGGAGTAATTTGGATTTGTTTCGGTATATTGTATCCTACCAAAGAGGGCATTGGCATCCAGCGTAATTGAATGGGTGGCTACTCTGGAAACGTAAGAATTTCGGAATTTTCGTTTAGTGGGGACTCGTAGTACCAAATTTGAATTCTGCAGGGTTAGTTGCATATGGGCATAACTTTTTTTTTAATTCATGACTGTCTGCTGTCCGAAAAAATGCCTAAAAATAGTTCGAATTAGAGAGTTATAGTATTTGGGCGTCGTAATAAACTCATAGGAGTAGTAACAATAGAATAATTTAAAAGAGAAAATTTATGAATAAGTTTTAAAAGGCGGGGTGTGCCAAGCTGCCCGTTCAACAGTGGAGACTTTCAAAATGTTTTGTACAGGATGCGTGAAAGAAGCATCTCCGGAAGCACTACTTTGAGTGCAAAAGGTTAAAACATAAAAAGAATTCATTCCAAACGGCGCGTTATACTGTAGGCGAAAGAGACCTGAAAGGCACCCCAAATAAGGCGAAAATGCAGAATTGTTTCTTTTTTTTCTTCAGTTGTCCTGCTCAAAGCCTCCATCATAAGGGGGGCTCCGAAGGCGGCTATAGTAGGTTCTCTTGTGTCACCAATATGATGGTTTTAGGGGCCCTAAAGTTTATCGTGGCTAGAACCCGCGAAATCCATGACGCGGTGCTGCTTATTCCGGACATGTCCTGTAAAAAAAAACCTATTGGAAAACCACAAAACTTCAGGATAACTTGAAGTCATCATAATTCAAATAGGTTTTTTTTCCTTTCTAACTACTTGAGATATCGAAACCCCATTATATTTTTTGTACCAATAAAAGTTTACGAACGGAATTTTAACTATAAATTTTCGATAATTCGTAAACTTTATTGTTGGTTTGGTTTTTTTCTAGACTTGATCGATAATCCGAATTTCCAATCAATTTAAATATTTCGCGCCTATTGTTATCCTTTCTGGTGTTAAGCAATAACCTTGACAATTGACAGGTGTTGTCTACAATAATTCATTCTATCTTTATCTAACAATCAATTCCTGTATATGGTTGTCTTTATTTAACATGTAACAATACAAACAAAAAATAACCCCCCAACAACGACCATGTGCCAGCTGCAAAATATAAAAAACGTTTCTTTGTGTTTTTCGTGAGATTCGTTATAAAAGAAGTGAATTTTTGTTGGGAATTTGTGGAAATTCTCGTTTTTTGATAAAAATGTTCGATAATTTATTAAGTGCCATTAAGAATCAAACGAATAATCTAACCGATATTGTTAAAACAAAGTCGAGAAAAATCGTTTATAACGTAAATTCATTGAAAAATCAATTTAGTAATAATAATAATAATAATAATAATAATAAAAGTAATCGAACAACATATTATAGTGTTGTACATCGTGAAGATGACAATGATTATTACGATAATGATTATTTATCACCTAGAGCCTATTCAATGACCACATACAGTATAGATTATAATTCAGCTAATGAGAATATGGAATGGTTTCCTTATGTGCCTCGTTCATACGATGAACAGAATATCGTTGATCGTTTTATTCGTGTGATAACAATCGATGATGATTCGTTTGATGTAAGTTCGAGTATCGATCAAAACACAACCGACCACCAAACGATTATTTTTAAATTTCTGTTATCACTTATCACTAATCAATACTTGATTGATTCCAGAGACGGACTGATCGAGAAGAGATAAGACGTCGTCTAGCTATGGGCTCTGAAGATGATTATTATACAGATCGACCTGGCAGGAAACCCAGTCTACAAGCTAGACTTCAAAGTGGTATTTTTTTGTCTATACCCATGTTATCTATGTTGTTATTTAATTAATGATTTCATTGTTGATAGGCATGAATCTCCAGATTTGTTTTATGAATGAAACGGTATCAGATAATGAAAGTCCCAATTCAGATAATGAATGTCCAATGACAAATCCGAAACAACCAAAGACATCACCAAAGATATTAACGAATCCAACAAAATCATCATCAACAACATCATTATCAACATCAACAACAATACCGTATTATCAAGAGAAACGACAAGATGAACAACCAGCACGACCAGCAACATTATCAATCGGACAACCATTATTACAACCGATAACACAACCAATGACTGAGACTGATTTCTTTACACGACAAGCTAGATTACAAACGGAGGCACGAATGGCTTTAGCTCAAGCCAAAGAGATGGCCCGTATGCAAATGGAGGTAAATCCCAATAAATTTGGCCACACACAATATAAAACAATGAGCACATGTAGTTGAATGACAGTAAGGTTATGTGATCGCGCACCAGTGATCAATAATCTCACTGTAGGTTCCTGGGTGGTCATGGTTTTTTCGTTGTAAAATCCTTATTTATGTTTTTGTTTCTTTGGGTGTTTTGTAGATCGAGAGACAACGACAGAAGAAGAGCCCCATTACCGAAATGGTCCGTCATAGTTTAGAAAAGGTCGGTATACCATTTCCGGAAGAGAAACGTCGTCTATCACGACAAATCTTAACTGAAATGAATGTTGCCCAATTACAAGTAATTGTTAATGATCTACATACACAAATTGAGACATTAAATGAGAATCTAGTGAAATTTTTAATGGATCGTGATGATTTACATATGGAACAAGATTCAATGCTTGTTGATATTGAAGATTTAACAAGATATTTGTAAGTTTATCCACCGATTTATTTATTATAAACATTAATTGATTGTTTAAATTTTGCAGAGGTGCAAAAGAACAAGTTTTAAAAGAACAGAATTTCAATGCATCAACGTCGAATAATAATAATAGTACTAATAATAATATATCACCACCATCACCGGCCCCATCTTCGCCACTAGCTGTATTGAATAGCAGCGTAAAACCCCATCTACATAGGATAGCTAGTCTTGTTAAGAAATAACCATAATTGGAAGCATTGAAACAAGTTGAAAACTCGTATTTGTACATAATTTTTTCATGATTATTCCGGCTATCATGGCTTGAATTTTTGTAGGAACTAGCGAAACGAAGAATAGTAGTAATTTTTTCAATTATTCCATTATAAGTTTTAAAAACAAACTGAATTTAAGACAAAACACTAGAGGCTAATTTGTGTGTTGATTTTTGTTAATTAGGAAATGGCTAAAGAGAGAGTAATTAGCCTCTAGGTAGTCATTGTAGCGATATTATTTTTGTAATCAATTCGTAGCTATTTATTTTTATACTTTTGACATATCAGTAGTTGGTTTAGAGAGCTGCAAAATACCATTTTAAATGATAGGCTTGATATTTGTTTTTTCCAATCGACTTTTCTGTCCGTCTCTCTGTATCGTAATGGTTGTGTTCTTTAAAATATTCGACAATGGGCCTGTTTCATAATCAAGTTTAAAGGATAATGGGCTATTACTTTATGCCCACTATAACTTTGTCAAGTCACATTGTAAGTCAATAGCTCTGCATTAATGTTCGCATGTATTGAACTTAGAATGCGACTTTACCAGTTAATTAAAGCTGATTATGAAATTGGCGTAATATTGGAGGAAGATTTGAATCTCTTTTGCCCCTCTGTTCTTCTAATATACGACATCAACTCTGTAAATTTATATACGACTGAAGCTTATCTTTTGTAAATAATTAAGTGTAGACATACGTACCTATCTCTTTAAATATCAATCAAAAGAATTTCAAACAGGCTTTTAAAAGTTGGATGTTTAAAAATCATTCTCTATTATTGTTATATTATTAGTATTAATATGAATTTTTCGGAAATATTTTCATCTATTTGAAGAGGTAGTTTACTTGCCATGTTGTAGAGTGTAGTGATGAATATTTTCTCAGAATAGCTTCACAAACAATTCAATTTATTTACGATTATTATTATTATTTTGATTGTTTTCAAGTTTCGTTGCAAAATATATGTCAATGTGCCATGATTTTTTCCTGTTTTTAAAGCACAGCACTTTTGTTAAAGACTGCACATTTATCCAAAGAGAATTCGTAAAACGTAACCAATTTAAATTATTTCTTAAACAAGGAATTATTATCGAAAAAACGTTATTTATTGTAATACTAAAGAAGAGAAAAAAAACTCAAATCATTGTGAATACAAACAAAAAGAAAGCTTAAATAAAACTACTACTCGTAAAATGTTACATAATTCTCTCACAATCATACCTTACATTATTTACAAACTTACAAACTAGACTTCTATATCCTGTTGATTAAAAACAATTATGAGGACAATAATTGATTTAATTCATAAATACAGAATCAGGGAAAATATTAATCACAAATTATTTTCTTTTTTGTCCACCTCCAGCTAGAATTGTTGCAATTCTAACAAAAATATTCAACACATCCAAATAAATCGAAATCGAGCTGAAAGTCGAATGAAACCGTAAATATTCAATTCGAAAACGTTGTCAATAAAAAAAGTAATACTTACGCATTGATTGGATCATAAGGTCGGGCGCCATAAAGTTGCGGTGATGCTGGATACCTTTCAGCTTGAGCTATAACTCGTTGAGTGTCATATAAAAGGAATGCGGAGAATAACAGTAAACCACCATATAGTGAAATTGAATATAAACCAGCACCTAAAGCTGTCGTTGGTGGTAGAAACATACTACCAATTGATGAAGCAAATACAACACCCAAACCCATTGCTAATGGTGCACCCATATTCAAGAATTTCTCACTTGGTGCACAAATCTTAAATAATAATAATAATAATAAACAGGAGAAAAAGTAATATAATCAAATATTTACCGCAACCGTACTCAATCCACCAACAACTCCAGCCGTATACCAAGCAGCTCGAATCAATAACGGACCACCCATAAAACACATTGGTGCTAAAACAGCACCCATTACACCTGTATGAAGTAGCCATGCCATATGTTTAGTACCGAAACCGTCTTGATAGGGAATACTTTGGCACAAGATTCCTGTACCCATTATAGCACCCAATGTCATTATTAAACCCTAACATGAAAAAAAAAAACATAAATTTTCAATATTCATTATAGAACCATTTTGAAAGAATTACCATCCATCCATTTTTCATGACAATATTCATAATTGCTGGTGATCGAAAAGCAGCCATTGCACTAGCTGCTGTAACCGTTAAACCACCCCCCAAGTACAAATAAGTCGATTTTATACGTTCTTTCACATATTCTGGCCATAAACTGGAATTTATTTATTATATTAATTGAAAACTACTTGAATAACATTGAATACATACTGTGATCGTTCTAAAGCACCAGTTTCATTCGATAATCCTAAACCGTAATAAGCTAAGGCACCAATTCCTAAAAGTGATCCACCAGCAAGTGCTCCTTGGCCCAATGTAAATGCTGTAATCCAGAAAATTGATTAAAATACGATTGATCACGGAATTATTGATAACACTTACGAGTCCCTGTCGTTGGAGCCATTGCCCGTTCACGTAATGTAGCCCTTCTAGCTGCCCGACTAACCGTATCACGACCCTCATCAGCAAAAGTCCGATAAACAGGCTGATTTGGAAATTGTTTCAATAGAGTAAATCGAGCAATTGGGGCTCGACAAAATCGAGACACATTCAATAGTGCTGACATTTCTGGAAAATGTTTAATAAATCAAAAAAAATTGTCTAGTGTTGGAACGTTCTAGAATTTTTGAGGTTATGTCATGTTTGTGCAATATTTTGCAAATGTCTATTGATAATTATTATGTTTTACATACATTTTTATTAAATGTACTTCAAAAATTGGACTTACTTGTGGAATTATTGTTGATTTACACTAGAATTTTACAAAATTTGGACTTCTTCAATATTAACAACTTTGACATCTGACGTTCGTGTGTTTTGTTTAAGAACAACTGATTTGATTGGTGTAATTGTATAATTAACCGAATTAACCATGATGCGCACTAATACTCGATACTGATTGGTCAATTAGTTTTGGTAACGAAATTCAAATTTTTTTTTTCAAAAAATAGATTTATAATTATCGAGACATATTTCATCAATTAAATCATACAATAAAATTACTAGAATAATCTAATAATTAACATTACGATAAATCAATTGTAATAAAAAATAAATGCTTAAATATAAAATAACAATTATTTACACATAAAGAATATCTTAACAAAATTTATATGTAATTTTATGAGTTCTCATATAGTCAGGTGCCACTTCTTGTAACCAATCCGCTTCAATTGTTGACAGTATTCTTAAATAACATTTTGTTGTTTGAACAATTTCAGTAAATAATACCAAATGTGGTTGTTGGCCATGCAACACTGAACTAGGATGTATGGCAACTGTTTGTCTTTTA
>JAZBHA010000241.1:20452-32718 GCA_037464855.1 Iselma pallidipennis | reverse complement strand
CTTGTCTTTATGTAACTCGGCTACATTCATAAACAATCCAGTCAATAAACATTTTCTAATTTGATCCATTTGACTACCACACGATGTAATCGTTAATTTACAATTTCTACAAATCTCTTTCAATTGTGCACGTACTTCAACAGCTTGTTGAATATTTCTCATATTAATATAATGTTCATGACACCAATTTCGTCGATTATTCTGTCCAACATTAGCAAATTCACGATAGATATTTAATAATGTTATATGATCACCGTATGGTGATGCAAATTTACGACGAACATTTTCAGCTTGTTCACGTTTACTTGGTGGACTTAATAATATCGATTCAATACTTAATAATGATATAATTGTTAGAATTTCTTCAACACAATGGAATTTCGTTGATAATAACAAGATTTTACTAAATCGTGGATCTAATGGAAATTTCACCATTTGTCTACCCATATTCGTTAAAATATAACTATTACTATTATTATTATTATTTTCAATAGCACCCAATTGTTTTAATTGTTCAAATGCTGATAGTATTGCATCATCTGATGGTTTATCGATAAAATCAAAATATAATGCATTGATATCTAATGCTAATAATTGTAATACAACTGAACTAAGATTGGAACGTTGTATTTCTGGTATTGTTGATTTTTGCATCAAATCAAATTGTGTGCGTGTATATAAACGATAACAATTGCCTTCAGATTCACGACCAGCACGACCAGTACGTTGACCAGCTTGTTCCTGGGAGATACGTTGGACTTTCAACATTTCTAAACCAGTGGCAGGATGGTATGTTCTGTAAAACTACAACTTTTAGGAAAAAACCTTTAAAAAACTAAAATTAATCTAGTACCGTGCTTTAACCATTCCACAATCAATGATATATTTGATACCACTAATTGTAACACTAGTTTCAGCAATATTTGTACTTATTATAACTTTTCTTGTATTCTCTGGTGTTGGATTAAAAACAGTCATTTGTTGTGTACTCGGTTGTGCTGCATATAATGTATGAACACGTACTGGTGGTCCTTCAACATCTTTATCTTTGGCTAAAATACGAATCTGATGGGCAACTGATTCGATCTCTTCTTGACCCGTTAGAAAGATCAATACATCGTGACTAGAAAATTTATAAAAATAATTAGATATTTATTGAAAAATCTATAAAATAAAATATATACTTTGGTGGTGCTTCTCTATGAATCTTGAAAAATGTTGAAATACATGCTGCTTGGTAATCATCGTACGGTTTAGTTGTATAGAATAAATTTACAGGATATGTCCGGCCTTCTAAATACACAACTTTACAATTATTAAAGTATTTCGAAAAATGATCAACATCCATCGTTGCAGACATTATAATAATCTAAAATTATAAATAAATTTGAATTTCTATTTGTTAAATAGATAGATTAATAAATAAATGTTACTTTTAAAGGGGCTAGTTTTTTGGTTTCTCGAATTTTTTGAGCACTCTTTACAATCCCAAAAAGTACATCTGTATAAATAGTACGTTCATGTGCTTCATCTAGAATAATTACAGTATAATTCATTAATAATTTATCAGCCATTGCTTCTCTTAATAACATTCCATCAGTCATATATTTAATTCTAGTCTTTTCTGAAGTTTTATCTTCAAATCTGACCGAATATCCAACTAAATCACCTACAGTTTGCTACAAAAAATACCCCTCTAATTAGCTGTGATGTTATAATTGTTGTTAATATTATTATTACCCCATTGCTATGTTCTTGAGCTACACGCATTGCTATACTGATAGCAGCAACACGTCTAGGTTGTGTTATACCAATCAGTCCATTACCATTTAATCTATCTGAATAGATAAACTGTGGTATTTGTGTTGTTTTACCACAACCGGTTTCACCTAATATTATCAATGTATTGTATTGTTCAATTAATTCTAATAATTGATTTCGCTTCGTATAAACCGGTAATCGAGTTCTTTGTTCTTGAATACTTAATTTACAATAATTATTGTTTCCATTATTGTAGTTTGATTGGAATTTTGTTGAGTCTTTATTATTATCATTAAGTTTCACTTTTTTTGGTAATGATGGTCCATTCCCATTTTTATTACCATTAAATAGAACTGGTGTTGGTTTTGATTTTATTTTAAATTTTGTTATATTTAATTTATTATTGATTATATTGTATTTGGAGTCTGTATCAGCCATGATGCAGTTTTGAGGTTAAACACGTGATAACACTAATCAAAAAAACACTAACTCCAATTAACACACGTTCATAATACAACACATTTATATGAAATTATGGAAAATTCACCGACTTTTTCTTGTACTTTTTAATTAAACGGCCGATTATTTTAATTGAAAATTACAATTAACCACTGCATTATTTGAAAAAATTGACAGATTTGACAGCTCGAACAACAAATAAGCGTGCGCCCAGACATGCGCTTCGATGCAGCTAAAAGAAGGAACACGTATCGCAACGTTGCCATGTCGTATATTTTTTGGCGCGACATTTAAAACCAAAGGTAAATAACATTCCAATTTTCCCAATTTATTAATTAAAAAATTAAGCCTTTTTTTTGTACTCACCATAAACATTGAGTTAGATAACAGCTATTCAAAATACTGGGAATTTATCATGATTACAGGCAGACCTCACTGGCCCGTCCCGTTTAATGCTAATTACAGACAATAAAATTTTTTTTTCATGTCGAGAAGTGCAAAAAATGTGGAACGCTTCACGATTTTGCGTGTCATCCTTGCGCAGGGGCCATGCTAATCTTCTCTGTATCGTTCCAATTTTAGTATATGTACCGCCGAAGCGAGTACAAATGTAACGCCCTCTAGGACCTTATATATATCAAATGTTACAAACTTAGCAGTCGTGAATTGTAATATTTGTTTTTTTTTTAAATAAATTTATTTATGTTTATTATCAATTAAAACTTATCTCTTACAATTAACAAAAAACCCTTATTTATAATAACTTGTGATTTTGTTGTTGATTTTATTAAACAGTTATGTAAAAATTCAATTTTATATAAATGTTGTGCCTTCTATAACAATTATTTCTTCTGTAATGATAAAATTTCTTTATATTACTGTTGAGGAAACTCTAGAAAGAGTCATTTTCACAGAGTAACGCATTCCCCATAGCAGTGCGATTTTCTGTTGTCGCAGCGGTAACGACAACTTTCTTCCATGTATCGCTTATGGGAGAACGTGGGTGGATGCCGCTGCGACAACGGAAAATCGCGTTGGTGTGGGGAATGCTTAACCAATGCGATTTTTCGTCGCCGGAGTGAATCGTATTGGTGTGTGGCAGGCATTAGACTCACTAAACTCCATTAGCGGATCTACCGTACGATCAATGCAACTTAATTTTCAGGACTTGAAGCTTATTTTTTTTAACCTTAATTGCACAATCTATTAACGACTCGTTAAACTGTAGACAACACTACCTTAAAGGGGCTTTTTCTTTCTCTTTTTCCAGTTTGTTCGGGCCCTAATGTTCATTTGAAGGCACCAGTTACACCAACATTACTCACCTGATGCCTATTTTCAAATCCGTATATTTAAATAAAAGAGCGTACCTATATCACGAAATTTAGTTTTTTCCAAATGTTATATCCGTATTTTATCGATAATTCTAACTAAATTGTCCATTTCTGGTAAGAAAATTGGAAAATTCTCATAAGATTTCGGTTAATCTAGTAACATTTAGTGTTGTTAAGTTTTTGGTGTCATTTTACAGGCGGATCAAACAAGTTTATTATATTTTATTTACAATAAAATACAAATAAAATATATTTTTCGGGTTATATTGTTGAAATATAAATATTTGAAATATAATCTTCAACTATAATAAAATAATTATTTAATAAAATTTGAATTTTATAGTGGATTCTGCGCTGTAGGTTAAGATTATGTCCTGTATTTAACCACCCGGGGTGATCGTAATGATTAATTGAAAATGGCTGCTTGAACTTTTTTTTTTAAGTAAATATGATGATTTTTTTCAGTGATTTGGTTCTAATTTCTTTAAACATTAAATAGTTATTAATTGGTTTTTATGAATTTCGATAAACAGAAATACGTCTTCCTTGTATTTCTAATGTTCAGGTAGTTATATAATTTATTTTATTTACTGATTAATCATAGAAAAGTTACTTAGCTTTAGTTAAGATTAGTTAATAAAAGTTTAGCTTAAGTTTTGACAGGTCATTTATTTCTTTTCTTCACATATATGCCAATAATTTAAATATATATTTGTATATCATTGATTTAATTCTAAAAAGTTGATAATTTTGTAATGTAATTCATGTATCAGCACACACACCATCATCATCATCGTCATCATCATCATCACACCTTAATCAACAGACTGTTTTTATTTTGCAGAATTAATAGATCTTCTTATCAACATTTATATAATTCATAGTGAATGGTTTTATTAATTTAAAAAACAATAATAATTAACACCATTATCATGGATTTGATAAATGACGAAGATCGAAAGAGGAGGCTGTGCCTTCTCCAGGAACGGATCCAGAATCCTAGAGGCATAGGCAATATTGATTCACTTCTCGATACTGTACAAGCATTACATAGTGATTGTGATCATCCAGCTATGAAAAAAATTAAAAACATTGAAATGTATCTTAATAGATGTAAGTATTTTTTTGTTATTGCTGTTGCTATTTATTAAAAACTAATAAAACTTCGTCTAATTGGAAAATAAAATAAATAAACTTTATCATAGATAATGGATTATGGAATGCTTAAATGAAAATTTCTCAAATAGTTTATCTCTATCTGTTGTTATTATTATTATTGTTGATAATTGAACATTGATAAAAATGACCATTATAAACTGATTTAAAACAATTTCAATTTATATCTCTTATATGAATAATTATGGTATTTCTTATTCCATATTTGTCGTTACAGTAAACAAGAACATTTACATAATTTTGACGAATTAATGAATGTATTTATTGCTTTGTTATTCAACAAGAACAGGAAATTTTAAACGTTCTTGTTTTTCTCTGTCTCTATTGAATCAATCCCCTAAAGTACGGTCCTGTTACGTTTATTGAAAATTTATTGTGTCAAAGGTTGTTATGGAAAACACAGACGACCTAAAAATTGATAAATTGTTGTTTATTCAATAATTTTTTTTTGTATGCTCCAGATGGTGATTTCGCCAACGAGATCGTCAATCTACGTATGAAGACTGATGATTTCGAACATATAAAAGTGATAGGTCGTGGTGCCTTTGGTAAAGTCCAATTAGTCCGTCATAAACATACACGACAAGTGTATGCAATGAAACGTTTAAGTAAAGCTGATTTAATCAAACGTTCCGATTCGGCATTTTTCTGGGAGGAACGTCATATAATGGCACATGCATCATCTGTATGGATAGTACAATTACATTTTGCATTTCAAGATGCTAAACATTTATATATGGTGATGGATTATATGCCAGGTGGTGATATTGTTAATTTAATGTCAAATTATGAAATACCAGAGAAATGGGCAAAATTTTATACAATGGAAGTTGTATTAGCATTAGATGTTATACATTCAATGGGTTTTGTACATCGTGATGTTAAACCTGATAATATGTTATTAGATAAACATGGACATTTGAAATTAGCCGATTTTGGTACATGTATGCGAATGGATGAAGATGGTCTAGTACGTTCGAATAATGTTGTTGGTACACCTGATTATATATCACCGGAAGTATTACAAAGTCATGGTAAAGGTATATATGGACGTGAATGTGATTGGTGGTCAGTTGGTATATTCCTTTATGAAATGTTAGTTGGTGAAACACCATTTTATGCTGATAGTTTACTTGGTACTTATAATAAAATTATGTATCACGAGAATAATTTAACATTTCCTGAAGAAGTTGAAATCTCCAAAGAAGCTATATCATTAATACAGGGTTTATTATGTGATAGAACGAAACGTTTAGGACGGAATAGTGTTGATGAAATTAAAAATCATCCATTCTTCATCAATGATCAATGGACATTTGATAATCTACGTGATTCAGTACCACCGGTTGTACCGGAATTAACCGGTGATGATGATGCTAGTAATTTTGATGATTATGAAAAAGATGAAACAACAGAAGAATCATTTCCTGTACCAACTAGTTTTGTAGGAAATCATTTACCATTCGTTGGTTTTACATATAATTCGGATTATCAATTATTATCGGATCATCGAAATGATATTGTTGATGGTAGTGGTACAATAATGACAAATCATTTAAATGATAATAAAGATATTAATGCTCAAGTAAATAAATTACAGAATTTATTAGATCAAGAGAAGGCAAATGTTGAAACATTAGAAGCAAAACAGGAAATATTAATTGCTCAAATTGATAATTTAGCTCAAAAAGAATGTGAAATACGTGAAGAAGCATCAAAATATGAAAAAGAATTAACAATATTACGCCATAATTACAAAGAATTACAACGTAAAGCTGAGAATGAAAGTGAATTACGTAAAAAAACTGAGAAATATTTAACTGATATTAAAAGGACATTAGAAGATGAACAAAACAAACGTACACGAGAAATGAATAATAATCAACAACATAATGATAAAATCAATATATTAGAGAAACAGGTGAATGATATGCAGGAGAAATTAAAAGTTGAAACGGAGAATTGCCAACGATTACGTAAACAAATCAATGAATTAACAATGACGAAAACAGCATTTGAACAGAAAGCTACTGAATATCAGACAATATTAGAGAATTTAAAACAACAACGTGATACATTACAAGCTGAAGTTGCATCGTTACAAGGACAATTAACACAAGAACGGAATTCACGATCACAAGCATCCGATCAACAATTAGTTTTAGAAAATAAATTACAATCATTAAATGCTGAATTGGAACGTAGTCGACAACGTGAAATGAAAATTGTCACTGATAATACACAATTAACTGAAAAAGTTTCAATGTTAGAGAAAGATTGTGCTGGATTATGTTTAGAATTGAAAGCGGCACAGAATCGTTATCAACAAGAAGTTCGAGCACATGAAGAGACTGAACGTAGTCGAATGCTTAACAAAGAAGAAGCCAATCTTGAAGTTGTCAAAGGTAATTATCAGTTTTTTTTAAATAGATTTATTAATTCTGCATTGAAATCCTTTACAAGCAGAACTAATGGAAAGAATTATTAAGGGTAAATTTTTAATATAATATCTTGATTTTAATGTTATCTGGGACTTTACAGATGTTAAATGTTTTGATTGATTTTTTAGCATTACAAACTAAATTGAATGAAGAAAAAAGTGCACGCCAGAAAGCCGATTTGAATTCACAAGAAAAAGAACGACAAATTTCGATGTTATCAGTTGATTATCGACAGATTCAACAACGTTTACAAAAATTAGAAGGTGAACATCGACAAGAAGTTGAAAAAGTGAAAGCTTTACATAGTCAAATTGAACAAGAACAACAGAAAAAGACTATTTTACAATCAGAAATGGGTCAACATTTATCAGAAATTGCCAAATTAAAAGCTAGAGAGTCACAATTGGGTGTTGAAGTGGCTCAACTTCAAGTGAGTTTTGTTTCTGCTAATCTGTTTTTTAAATTATTGTAAATATTTTTTTTATAAATTGTAGGAAACGAAAAAGAAACTGGAAGAGGAATTGTTTAAAATTAAACGTGAATGGCAAATGGAACAGTTACAAATGAAGGAATTGCAAGATTCTTTAGAGACGGAGCAATATTTCTCAACATTATATAAAACACAAACGAATGAGTTGCGTGAAGAATTAGAGGAGAAGAATAAGATTAATAAAGAGTTTGAGGAGGAATGTGCATCATTGAAACATCAATGTCAAATAGCGATAGCACGTGCTGATAGTGAAGCATTAGCACGTTCAATAGCTGAAGAAACCGTAGCTGATTTAGAAAAAGAGAAAACAATGAAAGAATTAGAATTAAAAGATCTATTAGCAAAACATCGTAATGAAATGAATACAAAAGAAGTAACGATAAATACATTAAAAGATCGTGAGATTGAAATGAAAAAATTAAATGAACATTTAACAAAAGATAAAGATGAAATTAATCGTCAATTAAAACAATTACAAGATGAATTAAATAAAAAATCAAATAGTAATGATGAAATTGAAAAATTACGTGCCAAATTAAAAACCGAATCATTATTAAAACAACAAGCTGTTAATAAATTACATGAAATTATGAATAGACGTGATGTTAAAGAAACAAAAGGTAAAAGTAAAATATCAAATGCTGATTTGAGACGTAAAGAGAAAGATTTGAAGAAATTACAACAGGAATTGACACAAGAAAAAGAGAAATTCAATCAAACAATGGCAACATATCAACGAACTATTTATGAATTAACAGTAAGTTAAATTGTGTGTTCTTTTTTACTTTAGAATTTATATTATTGTTTGAAATTAGGCGCAATGTAATGAAGAGACAGCATCAAGACAACGATTACAAATGGAACTGGATAGTAAAGATTCAGAACTTGAACAATTACAAGCAAAATTGGCAACATTAAATAGTGAAACAGCATCATTAAGTTCAGCTGATAATGATGGTGATGATATTAATTCAGATTCTGTATTTGAAGGTTGGCTATCAATACCATTAAAACAAAATATTAAACGACATGGTTGGAAGAAACAATATGTTGTTGTATCAAGTAGAAAAATAATTTTCTATAATTCCGAAAATGATAAACAAAATACCGATCCTGTGATTGTACTTGATCTCTGGTATGTTTTTCAAAAATTCTTGTTATTTCTATTATATTAAATAATAACGATACAATTTTTTTTTTTAGTAAAGTGTTTCATGTAAGGTCTGTAACACAAGGTGATGTAATACGAGCTGATTCCAAAGATATTCCACGTATATTACAATTATTATATGCTGGTGAAGGTGAAGCACGTAAAACTGAAGAACAAAGTAATTCATTGGATGTTAGTTCAATTCGAAGTTTTGATGATAAACCTGGTACAACAATACATAAAGGTCATGAATTACTTAATATATCATATCATATGCCGACAACATGTGAAATCTGTCCTAAACCATTGTGGAATATGTTTAGACCACCTCCTGCTTTAGAATGTCGAAGTAAGTGTGTGTTTGGAGCGGTGCACAGAAATTGGGCTTTAAAATACAGTGAACCCTCTATATAATGGACCTCCATGTATGTATGTTAATACGGGGCTGGGTTTCCCCAGTTATACTTAGACTCTAATGGTCCATTGTAAGCCCCCCAGTTCTTAGAGTTCCCTACAGTCTTGAGCCTTTGAGGAAGCCCAGCACGTCCCGAATAGATAGCCTCTGAACCTGGTGAAGTTTGATCAAACTAGGAGAGCCTGTTTTGAAAGCCTCCTGGAAGGACCTACTATGTAGTTCCTTGCCTGTCGTGCCTTCTGGTATTTCAACCAGTAATTTTTGTGGCCTTAGTTTGCACACTTACCGGTAAGGAATCTTATTGTGGTTGTGGCCACCCCGAATGCCGGTTCCGACCTAAAGAAGCTCTCTTTCGATGCTTCTCTTCCCAACCCGTCAGGGTAACTCTTTAGTTAGCTCGGACCCTTCATGGTAGCGGGAAAAGTTCGGTATAGAGAGGTTGGTAGGTAAAGCTCTTTACAAAGCTCGTTAAATAGATGTCCGTTATCTAGAAGGTCCACTGTATACATATTGTACACTTTACTACAGAAAGGCTTTGTTTTGGTCTTTTTTTTTTGGTTGTCAAAGACATCCAGCTCTGGAGATATCCAATAAAACGCCTTCTAACAATAATTTTGATTGTAATTTTTCTTCTTTTTAAAGGGTGTCGAATAAAGATCCATAAAGAACATTTAGATAAAAAAGAAGATAATGTGCCACCATGTAAATTACATTATGATCCGTCTTATGCCAAAGAATTATTATTACTAGCACCGTCACTGGAAGATCAGAAATTTTGGGTATCAAGATTAAGTAGAAGAATACAGAAATGTGGATATAAAGCAAACAATTCCAATGCCATAGATTCTGCAAAGATATCACCTAGGTGAGTGTTGGTAGTATTTATCTGGGAGCATGAATGTGCTAGAGTTTGAAATCGTAGGATTTGATTGATTTGTTATTATTTACGCTTACCATCTACATGGGCTGCATTTTTTTTCCTTCAATACAACGAAATATTTTTTTTATATAAAATTTGAGTTTTATAATTATTTAATATTGATATGTCTTTATGTAGTTTTGTTATTTTTTTTTAATTGGTATAAATATATCGTATATAAGTATATCAAAGTGATGTAATAAAATACTCGATTTTATTTTAATTCATCTCTAAAATATGCAAGTTTGGCGCTTTCTACGACTGCATTTTTTGCATGCTTAGCTTGATAACTAATTTTCAAAATGTATTTATTACTGTATTATTATTATTATTATTATTATTATTTAATTTAATGGTACAAATAAATTTTGAAAAAAAGATCATTTTTCATTATTTTTTTTTAGATTTCACAATCACTTTATTGCAATTTATCTTGCACTTTATTTGCCTGCACTCAATTTTCTTGAGCTTGTTTCTATTTAGTAATTTTCAAAATTGTTTACTTTTGTACATTTAACAGGGAATCAACCCGTTCTAGTTTGAAGCCATATTTGAATGTCCAACAACGATCTGCAACTCTACCTGCTAATTCTTCAATTACAGGGAAATGACAGCTATATTTAAAAAATAAAATAACTTTCATTTAAAATCAAGAGAAAAAACATTTTTCTTTAAAAAAAAGTCTAATATATATAGAAGCTTTCCATTTGTGTCTCTTATTTTACTTGTTTCTAATCGCTAAATTTTGAATTGATACAGTAACGAATTTCGATTACATCACACTGTATCACGTTGATACAAAGATTTCTTTGATTATTATTAATAATAATAACAATAATAACAACATTATATAATCAGGCACTAATGATAATTAAAAGAAATGTTGATATCTCATGATAATAAGATACTTACTAGGCCTTCAAAACGTAAATGATATTTATATTTTTTGAAACAATTTTATGATTATTATTGCTATTGTGCGCTCTACTAATATAATTTAAAAAAAAGGTGCTAACATTTCGAAAACAAAGCGCTCTTTATTTTTTTTTTTTTTGGTTGGTTGTTGTTTGTTTGGCCTAAATGCATTGACTGTGAATTTTTCTTAATTTAAACATTTTTAATGGTGATTATAATCAATATTATATTTGATGATTTCATTTTAAGACATGACATTCCTTTCGTACCGTAATTTTTCTAATTTCTAGTTGTATATTATTGTTTGTTGTGTTTTTTTTTCTAGATTGTACAAATTATTTAAAAAAACAAAAAATATCTCATTTCAATTGATTGTATATTTATTATTATTCTCCAATTTATTGTTTTTTTTCCCCATATTATCATAATGTTGTGCCTTATTTTTTCCCACACATTTATTAGGAATTTATGCAAATAATTGGGCAGTTTTATTAAACAGAAAATCGAGAAAAAAATCAATATTGCGCCTTATATAGATATTTTACAAATTGTAAACCAAAATGGACAATTTTATTAAATAAATTGTTCTTATTTATTAATTAATGTAGTTTATTATTGATAAAAAAAACCATTAAAATAAATTATTTTATTGTACATAAATTGTGCAATTATCCTTAAATTTATAAAAATAATAATTACCGATCAGAATAGTCCGACTTTCTTCTTCAATTCCTGTTGTTTCCATCTGGGCAACTTTTCAAATTCGATATAAGTCATCTTGAGAACTGCCACGAAATCGTCATGGGTCAAATGTAACTGGAAGAATTTCCCCCAAAAAATATGAGTTTTATACAAAAAGGATAATGTCAGAAGTGGGATTCGAACCCACGCCCTCAGAGAGGACCAGAACACTCATAGATCCGTTGCAATACGGACAAGATTAATCTTGAGTCTGGCGCCTTAGACCACTCGGCCATCCTGACTGTTGGCCGAAAGCCGTTTGTGCCAAAAATACTGATCCTTGCCGTATATTTATAGTTTTACAGAAATTCGCCTTACCTCCTTATTTAACGGATCGACTCTAGCTGGTAATTTATCATTAGGTTCCTTCAGGATATTCACAGGATATTTATCGTATTGATCAAAATCACTATGTCCAGATTTTTGGTAAATATTTCCATTTGTATCCGTATTGTTAGTATTGTT
>JAZBHA010000241.1:3330-20326 GCA_037464855.1 Iselma pallidipennis | reverse complement strand
CGGTATATTCATGTCACGTCCACAGGGATCTGTCTGGAGGTATTCCAGAGCTAGATTCAAACTTTGTCGTTGATCCTCCTTTGAACTTGAATTGCCAATCCATAAATACAGGACATCGTGAAAATCTAGTAACATCACATTTTCCGGAAGTAAATCGGATTGTTGGAAGAACAGAATCTCTTCAGCTACAACAATTACGATTGGCTTACTCGAAATTATCAAGAAAAAACCTTTTACCTCGAAAAATTTGATTGTTTTTGGAACAATGATAAAGTCTTGGCGGTCTTGGATCATTATCATTGCGTGCTAATTGTGTAAAATACATTGATTTTCCACCTAAAAAGTCGAATAATTCCGACTTTTCTTTATTCTCCATAACTAATTCGAAATCTTTCCCGGCAAAAAGTTTCGCCATTTCTCTTTGATCACCGGTCGAATAATTACCACACCAAATGTAAGCGTGTTTACCCCGTTTCAGGACAAAACAATAATTCGAATTCAATTGAGCAGTTCGTGGTTGGACTTGAATTGCTTTACTGCTGGCCAAAGTGGTGCCGAAAATTTGCAAAAAATACTGATGCGGGTGTTTCATATTACGTCCAGATTCTTCAAATAAAGTTAATTATCAGAAAATGTAATATATTGTAATTTTATCGGATTTACCATCAAAATCTGTGCCTTTCCCTTTGAAAATCATGAGTTTTCCTCGAAAAATTTGCAGAAAATGCGGTGGTTCCCTGCCTTGTATTATCCGACACTGGAACCCAACACCGCCTAGCTCTTCGTCAATCTCTATAGTTTTTGTAGCTGCACAGGTGATCTCCTCTTGGGTGGCATGTGATCCCTATAATTTATTACAAAAACTTAGACTTTACAGTTGATTCGTTATTAGAACTCAAAAAATTACCAGCCAATAATACAGTAAATGTTTTTCATCAGTCGCTGTCTGGTAAGTGTACAGAATAATGTAACAATCACCACTGAAAAAATAACCATGCCGTTCTTTTGGTACTTCATTGATTGTATTTGATTTAACACGCCATAGAGTTAAACTTCCTGTACCATCATCGATTAATTGTGTTTCTGCAGCGAAATTCGGTCGATCCTCCATCGTTGAAGCATCGAATTTTGACACTAAAACCGTCGGTTTATTCCCTAAAATTATAATAATTGTTAATTTGTTGTTGGGAGTTAAGAGTGGATTAACCTCGTCCTGGTTTATTTTCATCTCTCCAATAAGCGAATAACATTTTAAATTCCATCGGTTCACAACCATCAACAATTCTCGTGACTTTAGTATTGTTCGGATACTTTTTCTTCTTAACAAATCCGCGAGCATTCCGTAAAGCTTCACCTTTCTCTCGATCACTAGCCCGCCGGCCTACCCATACCCATATACCATTGATCTCTTGGTCGATAATAAAAACATCCTAAAATTATTAGGTTTTTTTTGTTTCAAGTTTGGACAAATTTTTTAGATATTCAATCATAATTACATCCGGTTCCAAATCGGTTTGTTTCAATGTTCCTGTTTTGATTTCAGCCACACGATATTTTCCATTATTTTCCGAACAACGATACAATCGAATATAAGTCCTCGAACGATTTTCAATGTTTTCGAAATCATTTTGATTTTCTGGTACTACATGGCGCTGATCGAATGGTAAATAACGATTGAATTCTTTACGATCATCATCGTGTAGTGTTTTCTCGTAACCATCATCGACAAATCGCACATTGGGTATATTGAACTGTTCTTTCAATTCTATAGATAACTGAGAATAAAGTTATTTTAAAGAATTGTTAACGTTTTTTTCTGTTTTTTTTGTTGTTGATAGAAATTCCGTGATCGTTCGTAGAAGGAAGTCAACAATTAGAGTCTATTTTTTTTTTGTGAAGAACACGACTTGTTAAAATCACATTACCGTTTCATAGACGATTACCACACGTGGATAAAAAAAAAACGAAATCGTGAGAAATTTCAGTTTTTCAACTCACCTTTGTAGCACTCAATTTTTCAGCAGCATCCGCAGCCCGACCGATCCATACAAACAACAATTTCTGGGTCATCAATAGAAATATTTCATTGCTATTGAATTTTTCCCATGAGATTCTATCCAGTTCGATCAGAATTGCTGTATGTTTTCCTTTAATTTTGAATAATTTTGGAAAATTTGAATGTTTAAACGACAATTCTGATTTCAATATTCTACAAAATATTCATTATAGAAAAATCAATTTGGAGGGAAATTTGGGTAATACTTGAATCCTGATGGGAAATAGCTTTTGAATCGTGCACTCTCATTGCCTTGTGTTTCACGATGTTGTATTGTTGTATAATTCAGGAAATTGTCCAATTCAACAGTTTTATAAGCTGCTACACCGGATTTATCCGGTGTCGTTGTCGAACCTAACCAGAAATGGATGTGGAATTCCAGTGAAGCACCCCGGATTTCTCGTGACTAGAATTATTTTCAGGAATTTCTTTCTAAACTACAATGGAACTTGGCTATAACGAATCCCACCGTTATTTATTACACCCGTGTAGTTGAAAAAGAAAATAGTTATTTCTCATGGCATGAACGAGAATCAATCCGAATCTGACTGACGGAGAGTCGCACAAGTCAACATGCATAAGAAACAATGAAATCGCCCACGTATCATTCACACTGCAACAATCTGAATCAATCTAGTTCAGTCTATTCGAATAATGATTCAAGCAGGCGATAATTTCATCAGACTGATTCATAAATCAATAGCAAAATCCACATTGAAAGACTAGGGCGCATTTCATACCAATCGAATCTAAATCAATCAGAATCGAACCTCGGGCGCCAATCAATCAAATTTGCCAAACAGCTTCGGATTGATTCAGATTCGCCTAATACTTTTAGTAAAAGACAAAGGTATATTATATGAAGCTAGTGATAGAAAGAAATAGTTGATTGATTCATAATGATCTTCAACAATCAGATTTCGAATACTTCTGATTGATTCAGATTTGCTTGGTATGAAAAGGGTCATAGAGTGTCTCACCAAAAAGTAATTACAAGATATTTTGCAAATGAAAATCCGACGACAAGGTAGGTATTCTTCGATGTGACACTGTGTGTAAATGGAAAGTCGCTTCGTAATAAGCGTGAAAAAATTGCACTAATTGTAAGTGAATTATGTGGATTTGTACGTTTTAGCCGAGTTCCACTGTGCACTATTTTTCCCTTAAAAAGACTTACAACAGTATCAACCCCGACTTGTTGGCCGGTTATGGACGATGCAAAAACTATGTAAGAATCACTATCGTAAAATATCCCGTATTGTTCCTTCGGGACTGCTACCACATTCATATTCTACAAAATAAAAGAAACATAATTTTCTGGGAAATTTTTGAATACAAAGAGAATTACCTCGATCTTCCATATTAGAAAAGCCGTTGAATTTTTGTTGATTTTTCGAAATGCTGCATCTACAGATCCATTCGTTATACCATTAACATAAAGATCGTCCTGAAAAAATTGAACAAAATTCTCATTAAAACTCAATTTATTTTATCGAAATTCGTACATAATCGGATGGTTGTAATTCCAAAATTTGCATTTTTTCGATTTTCGAACTATTATACTGTTACACTTCATTTATTTTATAAAATCAATAAATTCTTATAAATCGGTTTTGTGTTAATTGAACAAAAAAAAAACTATATAAATTGGATTGCGGTCTTCACATTACTGTGGTAGAACGCGGACAACAACCGGCAAATCGTTATTTTCCTCAAGAAACTTCAAGAAGCACAACCGACTCCCCACTTTGCTCTTCCGTAATTCTAATTCTAATAAAACGGCTATTACGAAAAAAAACACCAACACGAAGAAATACCATTTATCATTATCATTACTATTATTCAATAATATAATATTTTCTATTCTAATTTCAGTTTATTGGAAATTTTGTAACTTCTTATTACAACATTTCCTGTTAATCTACTGTTGTACCTACTTTTGTATATGAATTGCGACAATTTAGATTGATGTACATAAATTCAAATTCGAATTGAGGATATTGTGAAAGGTTCTTCTCTTTGTTTATTATTTGCAAGCCTTTTATTTAATTTTTTTTGTTTGTTATTTGTTTCTAAACCACTTTTTTTCTTCTATTCAGTAGACATGCAATATAATTTTAGATAGTATCGTTATGCGGAAGATTACTCATAAAATAATTCAACTAAATAACAAGATTTATCACTCTTAAAATGTAATTTTAACGGTATTCTGTCTTGATTACTATTTTCCAAAGTGGTTTCTTTTCAAAATCTGAAGTTTCTTGGACTGGGTAATAGTATAGCACGAAAATGGTATATCATTATAGGCTCCTATACCTTTATTTTTTGCTATTACTACATAATTTGTTTGAAATTTAAACTAATTTAGTCTATATTTTGATAAGAAAATCTTCTTCTAGATTATTAAAAAAGCTTAATCTTATTATCGCAATTTTTTCCGTTACTCGAGAACCGTTCAATTAATTGTTAGATTTACAAGATGTAATTATTTGATATCTTTGAGTTTTTTCCACAAGATAAATCTGGGTTTTTCTATTAAAACCTTATCTAGTGTAAGATCAACAAAATTAAATTCGATTTTTTATATAAAAGAAAATTTTAATAACCCTCTCAGAAACTACGCGCACTACGGTGAGACCCATGTCGGATAGGTAAAATTAAACCTTTGAGTCTTATGAGGACAGTCCTGCCGTAGTGCGTGTATACTCTTATGATACAAGCCAAGATAATAAGTGTAGATTTTTTTCGGTTTCTTTAAACTTTAAACTTTCCACTTGTTCGTGAGATGGAAATAAGATTATATTATAATATAAACTATTTTAATATTCCTACCATAGTATACAGAAATTGTGTCATTTTCTTCAATTTTTATAAGTGGCTCTATATAGTGGCATCCATTTGTTTACTTATCTTACTGACAGTTATTGCATTTGTCTGTACGTTGACTTTTAAGACAATACAGATTCACAATCTAGATTAAAATTATTATTATATTATAGAGAACAAAAGAGCTAGACAAAAAACATTAGAAACTCTCTGTGGTTCATGGATTGACAACAAGGAGATAAAGAAGTAAATGCATTTTTTAACGATCATCTCCGAAACAAGAAAAATATGTAGAAGACAAGCTAGCAGAAAATGCTGTACCTATATGTAAGTCAAGTTTACTACAGTAAACGTATGTCCTTTGCGTACGTATTGATTCAGCTCTTTGAATCGTTCTCTAACAAAGAGAGAAAACAAAAAGAGTCAGATTACAAAGACGGTTTATCTGATTTTCTACCAATAAACCAAGTCGTCATTTCGACAGATCCTAATTCTTTTTCCCATTACTGTATTATGGTGGTTGAACTATTATTTTAGTCACAACTGTGAAGTCAATTTAGAGGGACTATACATTTCAATTCAGACAGTCAACGGGACTGAATCGGCGAGACTGTCATATCTTTTTTTTATTCATTAGGTCTTGTGGAAGTCTACAATCGAAATTGTTGCCGATAGGCTTTGCAGCTTTACAGAAACAGAACAGAAATGACGTAACAGTCGGCTCCGCTGTAATGTATAATGTCATTAAAGTGCATACTTCTTAAAGTGCCTAAATATTCATGTTGAAGCACCACCGAAACCATCTGTTCTTTCGCAAGGGAAGTACTAACCGCCCAAGCTAAGAAAAACCAAATCAGCGGATATTTTGAATACACAGAGGCCACAGAGGGAGGGATTCGTGTTTTTCACTACAACACCGGGGTAGATACGTTTTACTGTCACGAATTCCGACTTTCATTACAAGTGTATTGCTAACTTCCGCTCAAAGTTCTTCTTGGGTTGGACAAGTAATATACACTTAAAAACATCTACCCTCTTATTAAGGGTAATTAGAGACAACAATACAACAACAAAAAAACATGCGAATTATTTCACAATAAGTAGGACTTGTCGTGAGAATAAATAATAAGGATCTCATAAACAGTTCTATGTGGAAAAGGGGAGCTAGAATTTTTTTTTTTTTTTTAAGGGGCCAAAGCTCTCAGACATCTGTTGTGTCAACGGTAATGGTGTATTTATAAGACTCCTATTACATTTGTTATAATTATAACAATAACGAAGTTCTAATTAAACCAACAAAGTCATCTCAAGTATACTAAAAGTCAAGTGAGTAAAGTTGCTACAACTTCATTAATATTTTAATCAAATTAACAACCAGGAAACACTTTAATGTAGGTACGACCGTAATTTACGTATATTTCTAATAAAAAATTTTCACTTTTATTTGATAAAAGCTTTTGTTAAAAATTAAATAAAATTATCAATCACGCCTCACTGAAAATTGTATTAAAACTAATTAAACATCCCCCTCTAATTCACCATACAAACAGAATATGTAATTGTCTTCTATTTATGTGAATAAAATTAATCAATTTTAAAGGCTAAACATAAAATTACACATCTGCTATTATTTCTAATGCAATAAAGTAATAATTAATTTTATTGTATAGGCAATCAAATCTGATTTGATTGTAGTTTGTCATACCGTCACAATTAGCGGTAAATTAAGAGAAACCTAATTAAACAATTATGTATCTAGATACAGAGAACGGTACTTTAACGCTATTTTAATTACAATAATTAAAAAGTAAAATTATTTAACAAAATTACAAACTTTCAATCAAATAATTCTGTTTAATTTCCTTCTTTATTTGAATAATATTTCAAGCGTTACTGTACCAATTATTGCTACGCTACATTTAATTGAACAAAGAAAAATCTTGTAGCATCTCTCTGTTAAACATTAATAAGTTGATAACTTACGGAAATCATCCTCCGTGATTCCTTCATAATTACGGTAACACTTAACAAAAAAAAAAAAACGAAGAAAAATTTTCTTGATCAAATCACTAATTAGCACGAAGCAATTGTCGGAAACATATTTAAGACAGAAAAAAAATTGAACTGCTAGTCAATAATAATAACAAAAATGATGGTAATAAAGATTCAAATAAATTGTCCTTGTTTTTTTAGAAATAAATTTTGCTATTTGTATTTTATTACTGTTCAATGACTTTATATGGGATGGGTTGGTTCATTTTTTTTTTGTTCAAATGAAAATTTAACTAAAGCTAACTTCCGAACCGGTAACGGAAACACGCATTATGCTTTTGAATTGTTATGGTTGTAACAATCAAATGCATCACGACTATTTCCATGTCCCCATAGATAACATTCGTTTGTGTTTGTAAGATTAAACGATAACTATAAAGTCTTGTGAAAACTCCTTTTTCTGGTTTATATCTCTACATTCTTCAACTTGTTAGAAATGTGCATATTTTCTTTAAATTGTTGTTATTTTTGGTTTTATTTGTACTAAAACATGTGTATTTGACCGACTTAGGGACTTGGCGCATTACAACGGAACCGAATCCTAAAAATCATTACTTCTTATGGTTGGTCTACCATAAAATTTTTAATATAGAGCTCCCGGCTAAAGGGGGTCCTCTGAAACTTATAAGCTTAGTAATACAACCCATCTCTTTTTGGTGTACATCACTGAAGGGGGCTGCTTAAGAAACGTAAGCTTTCGAGGTTTTAGGCATACGTCATTTTCCTCATAAGAACTGATTGGCGTGTGCTGATTCGGGCCCGCTATAATGCTCTGAGTCGCTTACAATCTATCACAGTATAATAGTAATTTAGGTTTTCAATATTTATGTTGTGATCATGATTCCCGATTCCTGAATTACTAATTTAGAGTTCCTGTTATACGTATTGATGATATTGTTTATAGCAGTTATTTTTCTTTTGTTTTTCATGAATGAAAACTGTTTTATCTTTGAATGAAATGAACTGTTCTTGCTACAATAAGATAATAGAACAATCACGGAATACAATACAATACATTGTTTTCAGTGAATTAGCATCTTCAAGAGGTGTTAAGGTAATACTTTGTGTCAAAACATGAATACATAAAAGGCATGTAATTGCTGTTATTAAGTCAAAATTGGTTGTTTTCTATCAGGAAAAGAAAACAAAGGCATTACGCTATGAATGCTCGGAAGTCACTCTCAACATTTGCAATGTTACGATAACATTCGTCCGGATTCTGTAACAAAGTCAGTGTCATCTTCGCTTTGCTGACTATCAATGTTGAACGCCAACCAGGACTTTGGTACTCTGTGCCAAGAGTCACAAGTATCTACATAGTAGCTTTTCAACTGTGAATGGATGGAGACTAGGCAGCTTAATACGTATTTTATTTATTTAATATTTTAGCTCTTCTTGTCCAGTATGGACCCTTTTGAATATTTCAGTTCGAATAAGAGAAAAAGGTAGATTTTCCGTTCTAAAATTGTCATAAATATTGATTTTGCCTACAGTATTATTTCAATAGAAAACGGGATATATGAGAAAATACGCTTATTAGCGTGAAAATTTTCATTATTTTCAGTAAATGTGATTACAATCATTGTTTATTAGAAAAAAGTGTACATATTTATGGAAAATTGCAGCAAATAACGGTATTAATGAATAAATTTTCTACTTCTTAACAGCGACCAGAATAGAAGACTTAATATTGTTAAGATTTAATAACCAGTGTAGATCTGTTCCCGTGAAGTCCGAAATGGTGAAACATACATATTCAATACCCACACTACTGTATTTAAAAGCTCAAGCTGAAACATTTGCGCATTTGTCTGTCTATTTTTGATATTTTCAGATACTAATTGGAACAAACCTATAATTGAAGTATACCTACGTAAAAGTTGTTTTCACCCTCAGTGGTTTCATGCCGTTGCCGGCACCGGCGGTGCCAGAAACCACATGCTTCTCACACCACACATCGGCATTGCCGTCGCCGTTTACCACTTTGATTTCCGCAGTGACTAAAGAACCATATGTTCCACAAACCTCTAATCGGTGACGGTAATGCCGATGTGTGTGGAAAGGTTTATATGGAAACATAGCGTTCGGACCGGAATAGATGGCGTTACTGTAGTAAGTAGCTGAACTATTATGCATACAAGGACATACGTTTGTCATGGCACGCTTTGGCTATAAATTTAGTAGATCATACTGTATCTTTAGCTATGTTCTACTGGAAATTTTGCTCAACTATACATATTTTTTAAACTACAAATCAATTAATCCGGCTCAACTTCTTCGAGAACGACCGTCTATAGATTAGTAAAAGTCCGGATTAACACTAATAGAACAATAAAGAGGAATTATTATAGCATGGCAAAAAAACCTACTTATTAGTATTGTGAAAGTCGAAACAACGATTAAGATTATAATTCAACTATAAAACAATTCATCCAACTGTAACGAAAATGTTAAAAATGTATACATAAATCAATCATCTGTAAATAGTTTACGAAAAAAATCAATATAATTCCACCAGTACACTTATTTTTAATTTATTAAATTAGAAAATCTGCAATGAAAAAATTATTATTCTAACGACGCATAGCAACCTGTAGCGCGTGGACGCTATGCGTCGCGATCGATGCGGCGCACCCACCAAATTTACACAACAACCATCCAACAATCTTACAAATTATACATTTAAATCGAAATTTAAATCAAGAAATATATTTTAATTGGATAAATTAATGAATTTTGAAATTAGTGAAATTTAAGTATAATTAAAGTAATTTTCTATTATATTTTTTTACTTTTTCTTTTCTATTAACAAAATAGGTCGATCTTTAGTGTGTAAACTGGGTAGATTTTCTCTCTATACCGTCTTTTCGATACGATACGTGTAGTTACAACGTAAAATTGTAGTAATACGGGCTGAATTGTGTAGGGTGTAGGCGGCCAACTCGTGTTTATCAATTTTATACAATTGATAACACATTTCTGATTAGTATTTTCTATTGTAATTATTAAAATAATACATATCTACCGGTCCATTAATTAATTCAACAATTATTATTAACATAAATTTGATAAGAAATTTTTTAATACCAATCTCCTTCTAAATAAATTTAAAAAGAAAAAAAAGAGAAAAATATGGGAAAATATTTGCAAACTGTTGCCGCTATGGCTTGCATGAAGAGTTTATTGATGATTTTCAATTTCATCTTCTGGGTAAGTTTACTAAACGAAAGACCAGATGGTCGATTTGAAATTTTTTTCACTTACAAACGATATCTACCATATGTTGTATAGATATCGGGAATTGCAATTTTAGCGATTGGAATATGGATGGAAGTTGAACTTTACAAATATATGGAGATGAGTACGGAATTCTCCGGTACTGCTCCTTATGTTCTAATAGGTACCGGCGCCTTAATTATCCTTATTGGATCGTTGGCCTGTTGTTGTACAGTCAAAGGACAACCAGTTCTTCTCTATGTTGTAAGTTTAGGATTTTTTTGAATATTTATTATTGACATCCAGAGACGGACAGGAGTATTTTGGTCCCATGGGGAAACTTGACTGGTTTTACGACTGATCTCCGTTTCAGATCATTATGCATATTTAAGAGAGTACCAGTGGCCCTGGGGGAAATCTCCCTCTATCCCTCCTGTCCAGCCTAGCTCCATTGAAACCTTATCAGTGTAGAAAATAAGTTTGAAACAATTAAATTTAAATGGCTTCAATTTTTGTATTTGTATTTTTTCTTTTAGTACGGTGCCTTTCTGGCGATTGTCTTTGTACTGGAATTAGGAGCTGGTATATCAATATTCGCATATCGTACGAAATTAACTGAAGGTTTCGATAAAGGTCTAACACAAGCTATGTTGAGTTATCGCAATGATAGTACACATTTAGCTGCAGATTTCGATTTAATACAAGAAACGGTAAGTTAATCTAGTTTAATAGCATCCTTTCTTTTGCCTGTCTTTCGTTACGGTTTATCAATATCCTTTAGGTCGTTCAACTTATATTTTATGACAAACAATCACTATTTATGCACTTTTATGCAATTTCACTTTTTAATTATTTCCAGTTGCATTGTTGTGGAAATCGTGGAGCTAACGATTGGTTGAATCTATCACCACCATTACCGATACCATTGTCTTGTTGCATTCAAGAGAACTGCAATACTGACCAGCAAGACGAAATCTATACTCAAGTAATTGATTTGTGATTATTTTTCTATACGGAAATATCTATATTAATAATAATTTCAGGGTTGTTATTTTAAAGTTATTGAATTCTTAAATGCTAATATTGGAATTGTTGCTGGAGCTGCTATTGGAATTGCCTTCTTTCCATTAATTGGTGTTGTACTATCCTGTTGTCTTGCTAATGTTCTCAACAAAGCTAAATATGAACAGATGGCTTAATTGTTCTGGAAATACAACAATTTATTCTAAATGTTTCAAATTTTATCTCGTATATCTCTATTTACTAGAAAAAAAGGAGTATTTAAACTATTAAGCTTCTATATGTCTATTATTATATATTTACTAAAAATTAGTTTCTTAATTATTATTGTTAAAACAGAAATTGTCTATTCTCTCTTTACAAGTTGCTGGTTCGATTTACAACTATTGAAATTATTAGGGTAGTTTTACAATTTTGTGCAATTAATGATAAACACGAGATGAGAATGAAGACTTTCATGATGTTGTTTATTGAAATTAATTACAAGAATTATGAATATTTATAAATATTTTCGTCTATTGATGTATTTTTGAAATATATTACACCCTATGTCCCAAATTATGGTATGCTTAACCGCTTTAATTTTTCTCCCAAATTATGATACATACTTGTAGTTTCCTAGATATTCGCTTCCAAATATTTGTGCAAAAATGATGGTTACGCCGATAAAAATTATCATATCTTGGTCAATCCTTTATGGATTTAAACAAACTTTTTACAGCTTTGTAGTGTTTCTGAGGGCAAATTTACTCGCCTAAACCACAGCTCGGTAGTACTTGTAGTTTCCTAGATATCCGCTTACAAATATTTGTGCAAAAATGATGGTTACGCCGATAAAAATTATCATATCTTTGTCAATTCTTTATAGATTTAAACAAACTTTTCACAGTTTGGTAGTGCATCTGAGGGCAAATTTACTCGCCCAAACCGCAGCTCGGTAGTACTGTGAGAGTAGGAAACTTTCTGTATGTGATAGGCAAAATACTGGAGCGTCTAATAGCCAAGCAGAAGTATTTCATGAAATATTAGACAACTTTCAACGAGACTACGTGGGGAAACAATTATTGTGTTTGGGCAAGCGTTACGCAACGACTATCATCAGAAAAGCCAGAAATTGAAAAATCTGATTCAGGAATGGAATTAGATGATGAATAAGCATAGAGTCGGGCAGGGCCTCCCTTGAAATATATGTAGGACAGAGTAGGGCAAGGCTTCCCTCGAAATATATATTCTGTACCTGCGAAACTGACGTTTGTTTCTGTGATTTACCACTTTACCAAGTCTTCATATGCCAGTACAATATACCATTGTCAAGATATCCACAAAATAATTTACAACTTTAGTCAATGTCTGAAAATTTCCAATTAAAATCATAAAATGAATTCCATGTTATTTCAAAATTCCCGCCATAATGCCAACGTTTAAAAAACAAAACCTATTGAGTTATCAATGTTGCCATTTATAGGAAAATAGTATTCCCTAATTAATACCAAAATTTCCATTTTTACTTATTATTGTATTAAAATGTTAAAAATTCAACAAAAAAAACTCCTACAGATGCTCAATTTTATGTCTAGAATCGTTTTTGTAAGTAATAATAACTGGGACAAGTGTTTAATTTTTTACAGGACCGGTAACCTAACGAATAAAAATCCCTAAAACGTTGTTAGATAAAAGGGGAAAGGTCATTTTGGGTTTTATCAACAATAACAAAAAGAAAATATTTAATAATAGTGTGTTTTATTTAATATTTGTTGAATAATAGTTATTTTATCATACACTAGACTTAAAGGTGATTGATTTTCTAATGTCTAGACATCTTGAAATTATTGGTTTTTCCACTAATCATAAAATGGTTAATTTTGTAGAATTTCAGGACATTCTCTATTGTTAATCACAAAAAACCAAGCAAAAGATAACAATGAGTGCCCCACCGCCTCCGTGCGATTGGCAAATTTCACGAAAATTGGTCAAAGAACGTAGCCAATATCTTCTTGAAACAGGAATGTGGAGCGATTGTCGATTCATTGTTGGTACAGAACCGAATCAGCAAGTCTTAGAAGGGCACAAATTATTCCTAGCAATGTCCAGTCCAGTATTTGAGGCAATGTTTTTTGGTGGTATGGCCGAGAAGGATCCAATAGCAATTCTGGATGTACAACCGGACGCTTTTAGAGCCCTCTTGGAGTATTATTGACCATTAAACAAACTTTCTGATTAACCCCCGAAAATGTCTTGTTTCTAGATATATTTATACGGATAAGATCAATTTGACTTCATTCGATCAGGCTTGTGAATTGTGTTATGGAGCTAAGAAGTATATGTTACCACATCTGGTTGAAGAATGTACGAAATATCTATGGTCGGATCTGTATCCGAAAAATGCTTGTCGAGCATATGAATTTGCGAAATTATTTGAAGAACCATTTCTAATGGAGAAATGCATTAATGTAATCGATAAATTACAATTCGTCATTAATTTGTTACTAATTAGAAATTATAAATTTAGATCATCTGTAATCAAACGAAAGAAGTATTGTCTGATAGCAGTTTTGATGATGTTGAAATGAGTACAATTCTAACGATACTAGACCAGGATGAATTGAATATATCATCAGAACTGGACTTATTTTCGGCGATTTCACGATACGCATCTAGACATAATCAAACATCAGGTGCGAAAGTACCTAGACTAGATGGTATAGGTAATTGTGTTTGTTTTCTTAAACGAAAAAGGGGCTGAAATTCATCTTATTGTCTACAATTTTCTTCTATTTCTAGATGTTTTTTATATTTTTGTATTATTTTGGATATTCTAGGGAATCCCTCAAATGAAACAGCTAATAATCATCAATCGAATCATCCAACAATCAGAGATGCAATAATGAAGATACGATATTTAACATTAACACCTCAACAATTCGCTGATGTACCGGCTAATTCGAATCTATTAACAGAATCTGAAAAATTCGCTATATTAATGAATATTTGTTCACCAACATCAACAACACCAATGCCAAATGGGTTTTCAACATCCCGGATACCAAGAAGACGAAAACAAATCCGTACGAATAATGAATCACTCTATATGGTAAACATTTGATTTTTATTTTTATTTATATCAAAATATTTATTGATATAAATAATTATTTGGATGAGGATCGATGCATGTTTTAATAAATATTGATTGTTATTTCTATTAGGTTGATTTGTTGTTTATTAAGTTTAGGGTACAAAATTCAGGAAATTTCGTGCAAATCCCAGTAAATACTCGATTTAACGGACTAGTACCAAGAAACCGTTAATATTTGTTTTGATCCTGTTTTCATAATTTTTATAAGATTTTATTGTAAATTGAGAGAGACTTGTATTTTTTTACAACTTGTTTACGATTTGTTTGGATTTTTTTCTTGAGGTTTTTACGTACTTTAGTTGGATTTTTCAGAGCGTCATTATTTAAAATTAAAAAAAAAACATCACTTTGTTATGATTATGATTGAATAATTAGATTGTGTTATAAATTAAAATAAAAAAAAATCGAGTGATAAAAACTTCCACATGTAGTTAATTCCGTAATTTACAAAACAGGTATAAGAAGTTTTTTCTTTTCATGAGTGTGTGTAGTGTTTGTTTTATTGATTTGTTGCAATTAATTCTTCCTAGAATCACTCTAATTACCACTAAGTGTAAATAGCAAAAAGTAGAAATTGATTGATTAATCATAATTAATATTGATTGAACTATTAATTGTTTTTGTTGTATCTTTTCATTTCATTGATATGGTTTTGTTGTAAATTCTCTATATTTTCAGGCAGGAGCTTCATCAATGGACACTTCACGTACATCAATGATTCGATTCAATTTGGGTGATGGTAGTCATGAAGCTCCCGAAAAACTATATTGTTGCCGTCACCCATTACAAGTCATCGAATGTATGAATTCTAGTGTTCTAGACTGTGCTGTTACATTTACATGTGATCGTAATGTTTGCGTTTATGGGATTCAAGTAATTCTTTAAGAGATTTTATTAGATAATTTTTCGATAAAATTACTAAAATTACCAACAATTTTCAGGTACCAACACAAATACCAATGCTCAATTCTATGGAAGATGAACGTGAACGACAACATTCATATCCTGAATTGTTGTATGCACATCTATTGGATTGTGATGGTAGTCGATTAACATATACGCATTTCACCAGTCGGGTATCGTACAGGTCGTTGATAGAAATATCGTTCAATCGCCCCGTTTATATTCAACGGAATAAAGTAATTTCCCCTGTCTTGATTAGCAGTGGCGGATCTACTATGAGACTAATGAAGCTTAAGTTTTACGGTCCCTTGACGCTTAGCGCATTCACTGCGGCAAAGGTCAGCCAAAACATGTTCAGTAAGACAGTGCCACTCCCTTAGGACGATCTGCACTTGCCCCCAATGTTCTAGAAGGAACGAAAACAGTCCGTTTACGAGATCACTTTTTGACGTCGCAGTGAATATGTTACGCTTGATAATGCTGCTTCTGCTCCTTTTTTTTTCGTGAATATCACTGAGCGGCCTCCTCAAAGAGCATAAGCTTCAGGGCCTCAAATACCTGGATCCGGCACTAATATTGACTAGTGTTGAAATGTGTGTTGTAAAAAAATCTATTTTTAGGCGTACAAAGTTGGAGTCGTTTTAAATAAAGTTGGGTGTTATCCAATTGGAACTTATAATAATCAATCAACATGTAATGGTGTAGTTTTCACTTTCAGTCAAGGACAGTTTGGAGATTCAGTACGTGATGGTTTAGTACGTTCAATAATTTTCTCAATACCATCATCAAATAATAATTGTTTGACCAATCCTGGAATGTCTGGTATACCAGGTGATCACAATAAAATGCCTAATATTATTTAAACTATCTATATACATATACATGTATTAATTATTTAAAATTATTATTATCATTATTATTATTATTATTTTATAAATGTATGGTGTTTAAAAAAAATATATATTAACTTTCAAATCTATTTTTATGATTTTTTGGCAATTTTCCCTCCAAAAAAACTATTTCAAATTTGAATTTTGCGTGGGCTTGGTTCTGATAGGTCGTTGACCACGTGCCATTCACGTCACAATCAACAACCAATCAAATTCATTTCATATCAGCTGCATTGAAAACATTAATGGCGGCGTCGATAGTAGTGTTGTTGTGATAAATGAAGTTTTTTTTGTTCTTGTCGATTTGATAATTTTTACGCAATTTTTAATTAATTAATTGATTATTAAGATATTTGCGAATTAATTTACAAGAGAAAGATGCCATCGAAACGTTCAACAAAATCACAACAAACTGATAAGAAGGTGATAAAATTAAATCGTGACACACGCAAGAATACCACCACCGGTAAGTGTCTTGATTTTGTCAATACATATGGTATGTACTATCATCATTATAATTATCATAGAGGGTCTTCTTATCATTATCATCATCATTTGACCTTGATTGTTTATCACCAAAATGTTACATAAAAGGCAACTCATCAAATTATTAATTTGACGTAAAAATCTGCTCGCTTTACTTATTTTCTTTAATTATTATCTGATTCGTTATAATTAAAGTAAATTGTACACAATTACAATTAATTGTTTACTGAAATTTCGAAATAATATAATTTTTTATGATTGTGTTGATGTGATTGTTGTGTTACGTTTTTTTTTACGTAAACGTAATAATATACCGTAATTAAAAATGAATGTCTGTTGATTGATATGGATTTGAGGTTATGATCCTAGTGCCAAGGTTACACATTTTATTAGGTTGTATACAGTATAAACAAT
>JAZBHA010000240.1:67305-94596 GCA_037464855.1 Iselma pallidipennis | reverse complement strand
TTGTTTTATGTGTTCACTCGATCGCATGGTTCACTCGAACCGGTGTTCACTATATCGCGATTCTACTGTATATACAAATCAGAACTATGTCGTCGATTGTAATACCACCTGTAATAATAATAATATAGTTCGTTTGATTATAAGAATTAAAAAAAAATATTATTTTTATTATTATTAAGAATGAAAAGCTCCATGAATTGACCCATTAAATAAATAGCTTTTTTCTTTTTGGGTGCACTCTTCTTTCTCTTCTAGTGAAGCACCATATTTGATAGGTTATTATAGTCGATAATAACTATAGAAATCTGTGCCAATTATATACCTTTAGCCAAGTTTGAACAATCGAAAGCATTCAATTCACCCCTGCTATAAAAAGCAATACTATTGAACTGGCGCTATGCCATATGGTATAGTCCGGAACTGAACTCTCATATTCACTTATATTTTATATAATATTCTCTCTATTCATTTCAGGTTATTCAAATAGAGTATGCATATACATATGTAGATATGTCTATAGATCCATCGTTGAATAGACGAGGAACATAATCATTATAATGCGTTTCAGAATAGCTGGAAATTAATATCGATTTGGTTGATTTTTAAAACACAATAATTAGAGAATAGTGCATGAGATAAACTTGTATCAATTTAATTGCTAATAATTTTTTGTGTTAAATTACCAACAACATTCGTGTCGTGTTTGTAAACTGTGTGAAACTGATGAAAGACCATTTTGTTTCAAGAAAAATCTCTGAAGGGAGACAGGCATTCGTACAAGTTTATTTATAGAACAATTCTTTACTTGAAACAAGATAACGACCAAATCGTTAGTGTCAAATCTAATTAATTCATGAAAAACGACAGGAGGTCTGGCATTGAAACGAGAAACAAAAAGTTACATACTTAAACAATACAATATATGTATGTATAGATGGATAGGTGGTGATTGCAGCCACGATATATCGAGGAAATGGATTTTGTAATCATTCAAATTGAAAGGAAAGAAAAAATCCCAGATTTTATCTTTTATTTTGATAAGCGGATAGCGATAATAACGCAACAAATTCCTGTTGAGATGGAAAAGTCCAGATGGTGAAGATCTATTGTTAGACAGGTAGTTTTATTTCAATGGTGAAACATCTTCAGTGTTCTAAATGAAGGTAATATAGAGAAGGCGAGAGAATAAATAAAATCCGATTCGAATAGAATTGTGTGGTGAGAGGTAAGATAGCCAATTGTTCGGGATTTAAAGAATAGCAATTTTTCAATTCACTACTGTACACAGTAGCCAGATGGACACAATCGGAAGGATTTTGCCGAAATTGATGCGATTTTTCTTCACTTATTTAGTGATATAATATACTAAAATAAATCAATTATAATAATTAATGGAATTATATTTACGATGTACGAATATAAAAAATTCAATATGTAAGCGAGTTTAGTCGCCATAAGTCACAATTCTTGTTGCCTCCAGCATTAAAATAACACAATTTGGCGCCGCTTTCAAATGCTTTCCCAACAGTTTTTCGTTTCATATTCAAATTTTATAGTCTCGCCAATTTCACAGCAGCAACAACAACAATAATAACAAAACCTACAACAGCGAATTCTTCACAAAAACCTATAAACAAGTTGTTTTTTATAGTAACGACTGGTCCATTTCATTATTCTAAAAAAAAAGGCAACAATCAATATTCGAGAATTTTTTATGTAAAACGTAGGTATTTACCCATTTATATGCGATCAGAGGTATTGTTTCAAATGCATAAAATCAATGTCGATGTCAATGGACTCTATTTTCAGTAATAGCTAGTTAATGTATAGTCAATAGAAAAGATTTAAATTGGTTACTCAACAAATTTTTTGTATGGGGCGACATAAATGGAAAAAAATAATTAATAAAACATATTCGTTTGATTGTATGTGGAAATGAATTTTTTATTAACACTAGAAAAAATAAATAAAATCGTCATTATCACGACATTATTCATAAAATAAATCGATTCGATAGTAGTAGAGGAGCTCTTTTTGGTATCCAATTTAGATGGTAGCCGCCAGTCAATGCGAAAATGTTTCAATAAATTCCTTTAATATTATACAATAAAGATGGATAGATGGTAATAAACATCCAAAAATTTTACTACCAGCCAGTCGTCTCTGAGCTTTATTTTTTATTTACCCAAACTATACAAATACAAATTGTATAAAACAGCTACAATGTAAATATTAAATAAAATGCATTCATTTCAGTTAGTCAATGAATAAAATCACTATTAGTCACCGTAATGGCGATAAGAACGCAAATGTTATCAATATTGTAATAAATAATAAATATTATTATTTATCATCTAAAATATACCATAATTGTTTTCCCTCTGTAGATAAATATTGGGTATTAGAATCAAAATATGAGAATTTTAAAACATCTCGATGAGATTAACCAATTAGTTGCGAGACTTCAGGTTAAAAATTGTGCGATTTTCTTATGCAAACAAGCTTATACATCTTGGCCTATTAAAATACAAATCGGTGACAAGATTCATATTAACGCACATACTAAATTATTGTTAAATACATGTAGATTGGCAGTCGATAATTGGAATTTCTTATATAACGAGATTTTGTCAGAAAGTATGCACCAATAAAATCTTCAATATACATACCTAATTGTTTTATTGCTATTATTATTTTTTATTTGTTGATACATACAGATATAACTTTGTCGGTATGAAATCTTCAAATAATAATAATAGTAAAACTGACAGTATCGGAACAATTTCCAATTGAAATGTTTACAGAGATTGATTACACAAGGCAGTTATTGGCCTATAAAGCTGGCATACAATCACGATCTTTATGTTAATGGGGGTAAAAGTCGATTCAATTATCAACTCGTCTTAAATAAGAAAGAAGTCCAAAACAAAAATTTGATTTAGCGAGTCAAATTTAAGCGTTTTTTATTATTAGTTTACTAATAATAAAAAAAAATATTTAAGAACCATTTTAATATTTCGAAAAGATTTTTTCCCCTTTTCTGTTTGGAACTAGTTAATCTCATGATTAGACTCGGTTTCTGGCATTCACCATTCAAGAGAAAATCCAAAAAACCGTAACAAATTTATTTAGAAATACGAGCTTTTATGTGGAAGGACAGGTGATGGTTAGTATAAAAATCTACCCTTCAAAAGCAATAAAGACCTTTCTCTGTAATTGCTTGACGCCTAAAATGTTTTTCGGAAATTCCTTAAATTATCTTCTTATTATTATAAAGTTTTAATTAATTCCTAGCAAAATTGTTTATCAATTTTCGTAGAAATTCTCGATTAAACATAGTAAATGATAACAAAATTGCTGGAATAACGGGGTTCACTTACCGTTTGTATATAGCGGCAAAACAACAACAACTGCAAAGAAAATACACCAAATATCCTTTCCGATTGCCATTTCCTCGACCATTCACAATTTCATATCACACATATAAAAGAAAACACTATTTTTTGAAAAGAAAATCAACACCGTGTCGTTTCTATATTATGAGGAATTTATACACTTTTATATACACAAAGCTACCCCCCGGTTGATTGTCACAAATTTTCCCAATTAATATACATTGTTCGCACGCTAACAACTTCTGTTATACAAAGAGAAGAAAAATTGTAATTTTTCACGGAAAAATATAATTCACAGCCTGTCAGGACACTGATGATAACAATACAAACAACAATGTCAAAAATTCCCGACTGGACCGGGATCAGGATAATAAAAACGACAACGCATCTTTTATCCCAAAAAAAGGTGTTTGGTTCAAAAATCTAACCCGACAAAAAAAGTTCACATTTCTTAGAAAATTTTCGTAAAAAATGATTGTTTATTTGAGAGAAATTTGTACAGAAATCGCGTATATTTCGTGTAACAAACAGCATACACCCAACTCCCGATAAAGCTGCCGCACGACTGAACTCAAGCGGGATGCTTTCAAATTGCCGACCAACAAGCTGGCGACGGCGCTATGTGTTGTTCAACATTATACAGTACTCCTCTTCTTCGTCTTCTTCTTCTTCTTCTTCATCACCGTGGCCGTGGGCTGATCTGGATGAAACGAAAAATAATAACTCGTTCTGATTTATTTATATTTATTGGTTATATAGTGGACGCATTTATTTCAACTTGCTGACAAAAGAATCCACTAGGTAGGAACAGAATTAATCCAACATATGGTAGTTTTTCTTGGATTTTCCCAGCCAAAAATGGCAATGTTCAAGCAAAAGTTACCATATTCTGTGGTAATTTACAGTTAGAAGAGGAATTCTTATTATTTTCAGTCAAAAATTTTGTCAAAAATTTGATTAAGCTCATCATACCAAAAATTACCAATTAAGCTTGCTTCAGTAGATGAACCTTCGAAAATAAAATAAACTAAATGTAAGGCAAGATGTACTAAAATTTTAATAAATCATATTCTACCTGTCTATGGCATATACCACGAGTCACAGCGAAATCTGCTACAATTGCTGCTAATGGAATCAAAAGAAATCTCAAAAAAATCGGTCTGGTCCAAATATAACACTATGTACCTATAGCTTTAGTTTCATTAAAGCTATAAGTGAATGGCAAAATCAATCCATTAAATGCTTTGGGGTGGTAGACTTCGGTAGGACACCAGATATATTGCCAAATGAGAAGTGAACTTACTGAAAAGACAAAAGACCATTTATTTGAACACCTTTATAAATAACCATGAATCATTTTTACTTCTCATCCTGAAAACCTGACTGAAATTCTTAATAATAATAATAATATCCCGTCAATGGTGCCGATTGTATTTTAACAAAAATCCTACAAGGGAAGCTTTCCATAAATAAATTGATCTCAATAATATTTAATTTCGAGATCATACATTTTCCACATCATTCTGGAAACCATTCATATTTCAGCCATTCATGAAAAGTTCATTTGCGCTTATTTTCAAAATTCAAAAAAAATACAGGAAGTTTTTGAAATAACAATTTATCTATTTGCTGAATTCAATTAAAATGAACATGTTTCGGATTTGTAAATGGATTATTTATAGCCGTGAAACTAATATTTTGTAGGCGGGACATTTTGTTTTATTATCATCATTATTATTATTGTTGCTATTTATTTTTTTTCGGGTCGGGGGATAAACTAATTCTTGGCACGTTTGCTGATAATCTATTTCATTTCAAATGTTTTATTCATTTCATCTAAAAACATGTTGTACACGAACAAAATTACAAACCGGAAATTTATTCAAAATATTCAATATTACCATATAGTGTTTATTTTTTTTTTTTTGTTATTATTTCCGTTTTGAAATTTAAAACATTAATTTTGTGGTGATTGTTCTACAAAATTACAACATTTATTGGACGTTTAATTGTTTAATCAAAAAATTGTATTTGATAATTGCTATTAACATGTAAATTTTTATAATATTTTTCGAACTAATTTATTGATCGAAATCATAAAAAAGCTAGAATATTGTCGATATTTTTTGATATTTGGTAGGTGTTTGTCGTTATTTACTTCGTTTCCCTATAAGGAAAAAAATAATAACAATCACATATATATTCCGAGATGGTAGAATTTCGAACTAGATAATGAGACTATCTGTAATCGAAAAATATCGACATCAATTTACATAGGAATCTAAATAAATAATATCATAGGTGTTCGATTACTATTAGGTGCATAACGGAAATCTTAGATTAAATATTTCCCATTTTGTTTTAATCATTTCAAGTTTCGGCTGATCGAATATATCAAAGTAATGAGTTTGCATGTTGTGATAATATCGATAAGATACAATTGAAATCTTTTCTTTTACTACATAGCGGGCTGACTCATTCTCATTTATTTGTTCTAAAATTCAAATCCGCTCACTCATGTTGTTCTTGTTGTTTTTTCTCCTATCTATAATTCGTTGATCTAACATCAAATCTTGTACTTTATCATCGACTAGCATGCTTGTTAAAATGGAATTGTGACAAGAGAAAACTAATTTCAATTACTGAAAATATTGGTTTTGAAACTAGCACAACATAAACATTAATTAAAAATAAAAATTATGTTGGAAAAAAACAACATGAACCAATTATAGGAAACAACAATGAAACGACTAGACCTTATTGTTAGAGGGAAAGTGTATTGATCCTGGACTTTTTGCACTTTGCCCCATCAACTTGACGGAGAATACATCGTTTTATAGAAAGTTTTGACGTTGAATGAGAACTTTACCTTTAATTATGGAAGTCTCTCGAAATTACAGATAATACAACCGTATCCTGTCTCGAGTAGAGAGCTTTTATGTTAAACTTTTCAAATCAAACACTAACCGTATACGTATAGAAGTTGTCTTATTTCTTTTATTCCATTCGACTATAATAGATCGATAATATACTGATTAAAATCTAAATATCTTCATATTCTCGGTTTGATTTTTTGTTTAAGAGAATAATTAGGCAGGATAATAAATTATTAAAGAGTCTAATGAGACTGTTTAAATACGATCGATTTATGTCTATTGAAAGAACGTTACGATTACTACCTATTTACCATAATGAATTGCTCCAATAGTTCCAGCAGGATTATCTTTGATCTCGAAATCGTGAGTTAACTTTCGTTTCCACAATTAAAATTAATGATTGTTAAGTTTTAATATAATTGAACAAGTAAAGTAAACTTTAAATGGTGTATATGGTGAGTATTTAAAAAATTCAAAAGCCTCCCATTTCGCATTACAATAGATTTTATTTCTTTGTTGTAGATTTAACAGAACAGTAGCGCACACGAATTTAACATTCAATTAAAAAGCTTTCTAATAGTGGGAAGCTACTAACTTATCGACAACTTAAAAAAAAACGAATCAAAATAGAGTCATAAAAGCGTATCTTCACAAATTAATAAAGAAATTCTAATCACAAGACAATTTTATTGCCGTTTTTATGAATATATAAAATAAATTCAATAAACACATTTACCGGTTCTTCAATTAGTCTTTACAGCCATTATAATACACACAACTTATTAAAAATTCAAGATTAATTTTAAAGATATGATTTAATATTGATTTTATTTTATCGAGCTTTCTGCAATATAATAGCCTGAAGGTAATTTTGTTGCATCGTAATTTCCATTATACTAGGTACCTATACGTATAGCAGGATCTTTGAATATAACGTGTGATAATGATTGAAATTGATGATAGAATAAATCGACAACGAACTTTGATCTTTCTAAAGTGATAGATTAAATAGATAATAGAACTTTTATTGTTATTATTGTGTAGTGCTTTGAAATTGGAAATTTTCAACAATAATAATTTGACAATTTCAATTCGAGTTTATTGTATAAATTATTTCCATAAATTGCAATTGATAAATTCAAATTGTATTCCAATTGAAATTTCTCCATTAACCGTATCCAATTAATTAATATTTAATTACATATGATTTCAATACATCTACCTATAATCAATTAATAACTGGAATTTAACAATGGAGAGGAAATGAAGGAATGGAGAAAAAAAATTGTTTAATCATTCGAACAAACTGGATCTATAAGTAATGTTAGATGGATTTTCTTGTAATCTATTTATTTGCTCAAAGTGTGATTGACAAGTGTAACTCACGCAAAGCTTTAGGCTTTAAGTAATTTACTATTAAATAAATATGTATAACGGTGTTAGTTGTTCTGTTAACTTTTTAAAACTAACAACTACCAGGATGCAAATAGATAATTTTGAAATTTCTACAAGGAGAAAACGGTTCTAATGACAGTCATCGGTTGGAAGACCACAGGGCGAATTTCGTTGAAGCGGCGATGATGATAATGATGATGATGATGATGATGATGATGATGATGATGATGATGATGATGATAATGCTGGCCAAGATGACAACGATCCATTCTGACCAGAGCCAGGGCCGGACTGGCTTACCAGAAGATATCTCTTTAGCTGATTATGAAAAAAAACTCATTGGCCATGGGGGAAATTTCCCTATATTCCTCCGGTCCAGTCCGGCACTGTTTACATAGCTGTTACATTGAATTAAAACTTTACGACATAATAGCACAAAACACGTTGTGAAATTACAACTAAACTGTAAAAGTTATCAATGTGAAGTGTTTAAAAATGAAGTGTTTCAACGGTTGGGGACTGCACAACCTTATCGGAGAGGTTCAGCAAAAGGGTATCATCGAAAGGGTAAGTTTCATAGCACGTCGTGGTTTTAGATTTTCTTTTCAAGTATTTGTGATTTCTTTTTTGAATTGCAGTAAGTTTGGACAGCGTGGGATAAGGAAAGATGACATAATCCATGTATATTATATAGCTCTAACTAGTAAGTTTTTTTCTGTTCTACTCCTCTTATATTTCCAACGGCATTCAAACACCATCATCAGTAGAAAGTTAAAAGTTTGCAAAACTATAGAAAATAGACAAATTTTTGGTTTTCGATAATAACATTTGAAACAATCTTGTATAATTTCCTTTGTCGTTACAAGTTTCTAATCAGTTGATAAAAAAGAATATCTTAAAAGATTATCGGTGGCCCCTGAAACACTATTTGGCCCCCAAAAACTCATTGACCCCGGAGGAAATCTCCCCATATCCAGTCCGGCACTGACCAGAACCATATTTTGGTGACCCACCATATTCATGTTATTGAAATACGTCATTAATTCGTTCAATTTGAATACATCGAGAAAATGCATGTATTTAAAACAGGTCACGTGATGTATTACCGAAGTCGCTCTACATGAATTGTATTCAAACTGCACTACAGACTAGTGTTTCGAATACAAGTGAGAATTATTCAAACCACTCGAGTGTTGTGTTGCCAAAAGTGAGTTGAACCGGTTTAAAGATGTTGCATCGCCAAAATATGGCTCAGAGCCAACTTAATTTCCAATAAAATTTAATTAAAACTATCTACCTTTTTAATAATTCATGATTTGTTGCATATTTCCTTCGAAAATTAGTTCGAATAACTGTCTTATTGATGAAACTGAAGAAGGATTCAATAATTTTCTGCAAGAAAAGAGCAGACTTTTATCTAATTTTGGTATTAACTGGAAAACGACAATTATTATTATAAATCATATTGGATAGCTTGTCGTACAATCTGTGAAAAATTATTTCGATAATAACAGACATGGTGTAAATTGCTTTTAGAATTAATACAAGAAAAAAAAAGAGTATCTATAATAGGTGGTTATAACGAAAATGGAAACTCACCTAAAAGGATAAGAAATGAACTACTAATGGTAGGTTGTTACCATGTTAATCAAATTAATTTTCGTTTAGGTGTCAAATTTGCAAATATAATTTCAACAGAATGATAGCAATTTAATAAAAGTTTATATTACTAGGTATATAAAAATGTCTACAGGGGATTAGAATTTTTCTGGTTAATTAAAACATTTCAATAGTGACGAGCAAATTAAATTTCACGGTTTTCTTCGAACAAACTTTCACGACATGTATATAACAACAATGATTGATGATTTTCTCGACTTATAATAGATTCTATTAAAAACCTTTTTCTAAATTGTTTGGGTCACCCGGGTGCGAAGTGGTTGTCTATAAACGTCATCTAATAAACGTTTATCTGGTATCGTGCAAAAACTTGGAAGTCTGCTGCTACCACCACCGCCACCACTGACATTATCTCTCAGCATGATAAAAATTAATTGCTTTCACTGCAATCACCGTTTCAGGGATATAGTAGGCGTAATAAATAGAGACCGGTTGCAGGTGGTTGTGACAGATTTCGATAATGTCCATTTTTGTTATATGGACAACAGTGGACAACGATGTGGAGGAAAACAGAGATGAAACAAAATGTATTGAAAAAAAAAAACAACTGGATTGTATTTGACAGGAAGACACGATCCAGGATCAGTTCAATACGAACATATAGCTGGAGATTTCCTGATGATATCCTAGTATTACTAGTATTGGATAAATACAGATCTCTGCTGAAATCCTGGCAAACTGGCCAGTCTCTTGTTCGGTTTTTGGAAGCCAAGAGGCAAGTCATTCCAGTCAATAGGACGTAAAGTTCTATTGTTGACGTGGCTGTTTCAAAGATTGGATGTATCGTCTAATCATGATTAGCTTAAATTGAGACGAGGAAAATGGTGTGTTTTTTTTATTTTTTTAAAGAAGAATTATTGACGCATTTTAGTTACAATAACAATAGACAATAGATAAGAAAATGGAGCAGCTCCAGGTGAACACGAGTTTCCATTATCGGTCTACGTTGTGTCTTGAGATTTGAACTGATATGACGTGACAAGCAAGTCTTCTGACTGATGCCTCTTGAGATATGAAAAGTTCCGCATGTTAGTAATCATTGTTTTCATTCTAATCCAACACCTTCGATTAAAAGATATCCTTGTTTCTAGATCGAGACATGCACATAGAATATTGCTGCATTATTTCCTGATAACAGATAACAGTAACAACAACAACAACAATAACCATAAAGAAACGAAAATCTTTACGTAATTTGCCTTGAAAACTGAGAATCGCAATCGAACATATTTATTAACAGTCGTTTATTTTAATAGTAGGTACATTAGGTCTGACCCTACTATAAAATTCAAGTTTTTTCTTCCATATACTCAAAATCAACAGAAATTATTTACAGTCTGAAAGGTCTGCCTGTCTAAATATCCTAAACAAATAATGTTAACACTCCCTCATTTCCAATAGGACGCCATCTTGAAATTGGAGATATCACTTACACATTAGGGACTGGTTTAATTCGTGCCGTCAAAGGCACCTTTGAACTGTCTCAATTCCAGTAGCAAGCCATTTTTTTCCTCTGTTTTTCCGAAGGGCCACATGTAAAGAGGTCGAGGGGAGTTCGGTGATATAGAAACACGGGAATTTACTTAACGCTGTCCCTAATTTAAACAGGAACAACAACAACAACAACAAAGGTCACTGATGGTTTTCAGATCGTGCCGAGGATTAGTGTAAATTCCCTAGTTCCCGAGGGTAATTTTATGTTCCTCACGGACTATTGCTTACTAATAAAAATGGCAGCTTTATCGTAGTGCGGTATACAGTGCAACCATGTGTTGAACCATGTGTCTTCTATCCTTAAAATAACAGTGTAAATGTGTGCCCTTGTATTTTGAAAGGCGCGTGTTCACTTATTATAAATTCGCCTGTATTCCAATGCCAGTTGGTTGCAGCTTGAGCCCCTATAATATAACGACCCTATCGTTTTCAATAGACGAGCCAGCCGCAAGAATCAAAGAACTAACGTGCGAATACTTAAATCGACTTAAGTGCATTGCTGTGTAAGACGTAAATTATAGCTGATATTAAATTATGTTGCTTTGATTAAATAGCTATGGTTATAAATTAAAAGCGTCGATAGAAGACTGGGGGCCGTCGAGGCGCCGAATATCTTCAGACATAAGACCTATTAAAATAACTTGTCGGCAACCAGTCCCTTCAACAACTCTTCATAGCTAAAGGAACACCTGTTCACCGACAGCCAACACGTACAAGTATTTAATTAAGCTGAAAGGGGCTTTAATGCGAATTCAAAAATATGGATTCAAAAAATTTCCAACAACGTTCTGACCTAACGATTACTCTTAAGCTAGTAAAGCTTACTAACATGATTCAAACTAAGATTAAGCAATAAAGTGGTATTTACAATAGATTCTCAATTTTCACCTCACGATCTCGTCAATAAAATTCCAACATTAACAGTGACATTCTAATTTTCTTTCGGTACATAAAACGTTGTTTCCAGTTAATTCAATTTCTACCACTACAAGTTTTTAGAAAACTCTAATATCCAGCTTGAAAGCTTTGTTCAATACAAAAACTAGAACATGTGTATAAAAGTTAAGTTTAAAGTTTTAGAATTCAATAAAACCAGCTTACCAAGAAAGTTTTCTAGTGTTAGATAGAACCTTTAAGTCGACTTACTAATACACGAAATGAATAGTGATGTCTTTTACCCCAGAAAGTCAAAAAAAAAACAAGAAATGTTCAAGTTCTAAGTTAAATAGAGAAATTTTCAGTACATACAGAGATTTAGTGTTTATCTGTACAATGCAGCAGGATGAAATTCCCCTGGAGTGAGGTATAACTAAATAAATTTCGTTGTAAATACAACATACTCATGTCTAGGGTAATTTCTATCATATGAAATATCGATTTTGGATTTTACAGCACCCTGATGGGTTGTGCTTTTGGTGAGGATTAGTCCTGCGGGCGCACAGAGATAAGCTTATGAATGCAAAGCTCTATTGGAAAACGAACACTCGTACAGCTTCAAACTCTTATATAACGACTATATATGTATGTAGATTTTAGCATTTCATCACACACAGATGCATAAAACAACATCACAGACTCTTTCTCTATCATTAAAATTTCAATTAGTCGAGACAGACAGTGTTTCAGCAAACACCAACTATGGTCGAGACGCTCGCTTTGTTCCCATTTTGTATTAGGCAACCCTTGCTGCATCCAGTGATCGTCAAACAATCGACCACTCATATCCGACCCGTGATGACTTTAAAAAACATGTTTGATCTTATGTCATTCACGCGCCATATTTTATTTGCCATTATCTCACAAGATCCGAAGACCGGCTTTTAATGCAAAATGGGAACAAAATAAGCGTATAGACTATAGGTAGAAAATCATGAATTGTGCAAAGCTCAAGGAAATCCAATTTAAAATTAAAGGTACAGGAAATTCGGTATGAAATATTTAAGTTGAAGTTTTTATGTGACAGGTAGATCACGCATACGCGAGCAGCATGTGGGTCTTGTAAAATATAAAAAATGAACTGAGAACGTTCTTATTTTCACATACATAATACACAAAGCTTATGGAAGAGGTATTACATGGTACAAGACAAGGAGAGAGAGAGAGTTTTGAACTTACACATCGTGACAAATGCTAGAATGACATGTTAAAGCAATTCATCATCATGTATACGTTGTATGCAAATGTCGATTAAAATATGAACATTTAACTGAGAACGTAGGTGCAAACTTATTATTTTTCTCCTCGTTTCTTTTTTTTTCTCGCCGGTTGGTAATATCACGAAGCACACCCGCTATTCTAAGATTAAAACCTGTAGTTAATTATCACATTAAACTAAAATAACGTTTAAGGTAATTACACCCTTTGGGATGATATTAAAATGGACCACATACGTTGCGACCGCACTATTAGGCCCAGTCTATTATATTGGACGCCCAATTCTAACACTATAAGAAATCATTCCGAGAAGGCGAAGGGAAAAAAACATCGATTCTAAACATTCAACTCTCCATCATAATTAAAACAATTTGTTTGAAATAAATTATAGGGAATATATTACGATTTATCCCTTTTTGAAATTACTCTCGGACAGGTTTTCAATTATTCAAATATTACCAGAATGTTTAAAAATCTGATCGTTTTTCAAACTGGATAAGGATAATACCCACGCAAACATATATGAATGTATCAGATATTCAAATTTGACTAAGATAAGACTACACATTTACGAAAAAAAAAAACAAAACAAAACAAGAGAAATGTTAGGCTCACGTAAAATTACGGGGGGATCGTGTATAAATTAAGTATAGTAATTTGATCGCAGCGTGTTGCTAAATATCAATATCATTACCTTACCGTATACGTTTGCTCGAATAGGTTATAATTATAGAGAAACGAGTCTGGAAAATACACGCGAGAAGTCAATAATAATCCACGGTGTAGTCCTGGATGGGGGGAGGGAAAAACACTGTCAAAGGGGTGCTGAATTAAATAATGTATTCGAAATTGTTGTGTTATTAAGTCTTGTCGTCGGACTGGTTTCAGGAAATTATCAATAAGTCTTTATGAAAATTACTCTATACTTTAACCGGAGTTTTTAAAGACCAACACGTATATTTTCTTAACACTTTTTTGTTTTAGTTAGCAAGAGATATGCCTTAATTGCAGCTATCTGTAATAATTCATCATTCGCCTTCTTTATTTTTATTTTTTTGTAATAATTGTTTTCCCCTTAAGTGTTTATTAGACTCTAAATATTAGATTTTACGAGTACTGATAAGATGTTTTCGAATTTCGAATTGGTGTTGTATGAGATTGCGTCCGCAGGTGTTACCTATTTTATTTAAATTGAAAATTGGGTCTTACAATATGTGTGTTTGTGTCTGGTAAAGATGGGAGACGACGTCCCGTGGGTTTCTCTCCTATCTGGCACCCACACATATGGGTCGGTCAGACACACCATTACTCGAATCTCACTACACACAAAACTCAACTGGTGTGAAATTCAACCAGTACCATTTGCATTTTGGAATATATTTATGGGGCAAGTATAAAACTTGACTGCACTCTTATATCACAAGTTAATACACCTTTTTTTTTTGTTCGTGATTCATCATCGATTTCTTTTCATGGCTCCAACCCCAATTAGAAATTATTCTTTATTGTTACTTAGGGTTTTGATATTATTTATAGGACAGAATAGTGGAATGATAATAATTTATATAGGTCTGTCGAAAATACAAATTATAAATAATGATATTTCATCGGCCTACGCTTTTATGTGTGGATTTTTGTTATGCGTTGAAAAATTTCAACGGGTAATTATCAGGATTTTTGTGTGTGTGGGCTGATTCAGGGAGCTATACATCATTCAAAGCTACTTTTTCGAATCGACAACTTTTATTTTTATTATTATTATTTAACAAGAAAAACAGGGTGAGAATTGTGAGCAAAATTCAATTCAATCTCTATGTTGTTTTTATTATTAACCAACTTGATAGTCCAGAATGGCAATCCACTCTGTTGAAAAGATATGGACAGGTTATAAATCCCTATGTTGAGTGTTTCCTTACTACCCGGAGTTGGCGTGAAGGTGCGGTCGTCAGGGTTGACCAGCCCACACATGAGACCTCCTGCAGCTTGCATCTGAAACCGTCTAATCCGATTCTTGCCAACATCAACTATATTGTACGGTGTGCTGGTGACAAAGAAACGATGCCGGACACAATATCATGTCAAACTTATTGAATCGAGCTTCCTCAGATTCCTACACGCCATTGTGTCGAAGACTCTTCGGTTTTTTTTTATGTTCACGTGTCGTATTTGTCATTCTGATATACCAACGATATCTGGTGTCATCTGCGAGCTCCCGGAGTTTGAACTATAATAGTCGGACGTCTAATGTTAACATATTGTATTGTAAACGAAGCTTTGAATAGTCAAAATCATGTAAATAGATCTTTTGAAATACAACATTTTGACGAATGAGAAATATAACTCTAAGCACTTGTAATATTCTCGTTATCCACACATTTACATACAATCTCAATTTAAATTGACATTAAGTCAAAACGTGGATTTCCAGTTAAAATTTCACATTTATAAAACAATACGGTTTTCATTTGTAATCAACAAATTTTCAGTTTAAATTTACTCCAGAGTGTTACTTTTACTAATACAAATCCACTAGCACTTTAGCTTTCAAATAACAGTTATCCTGTTGCTTTTCATTTTTAAATGTTTCAAGTTCCCATTAGCGAACAAATTAAATTAAATTTAATAAAAAACAGAGAAAACATCAAAACAACATCTCCTATCCAATTTGCCGCCAAAAAAAAAACAACATTGAAAATACATCCAATTTCTCTCATCCCCATGATCACAAGTCTTTAAATTCTTATTTCCCAGCACACTCTTACCCAGCCAAAAAGCCCATGGGACTTTCTCCTGTCTAATTCTAAATTCCCGAAAAAACTCCCTAGTTGATTCTTATTTTAGATTTTCTGTTGAAAAGCTTCAAGACAACCTATTACTATTTTTTGTTTTAGGTATTATTATTTCAATCAAATAATTTTTCGTCGTTGTAAATTATTTCATTTAATCATTCTGGAACCAGTATGTAATTTTCGTTGTAATTAATTATCAAAAATAGCTGAGAGAGAGGAAAAGCCACAAAAATACAAATGATGCCCAACCAAAATGGAGACAGTTCAATTTATTTGAATTAAAGTCCCATCAATCTACGATGTGTCGAATCAATACGGTTACGGTGTATTTTATATGGATTTAACTGCCCAACATTTTATTTACCATCCACAATCATTCCAAATGGATACTTTTATATCAAACAATATATGAGGAATTTTTAATTAAACTATTGGAATGTAGATTTTACAATTACACGATATTATTATTTTGTTGTTATTGAATGTAGACTTTATTATAATCGTCTAATGTGTATTTTAAACCCCTTGTTATAACGTCATGCAGATCGGATGGACTTTATAATTAATGACTTCCTTATTGGTTCAGTATAGAGATTTTTTTTTCAAACAAGTAGCTAAAGAAAGACCTAGTTGGGAGGCTTTTAACAATGACCAGATGCTTATTGTACACAGATATCGACCGATAGGCGGAGGTCAATAATTCCACAACCTTCATTAATTCGAAAAATGAATGCTTTAGGTACTCCCGGTATTTTTTTTTTAATCTCTGCATCGTTCCCTGTGTAATTTCAATGCTGGCTTCCTACTATGTCATTGTCCGTTCAGTGAATTCGATTCGGATGCTGTATACATACACACCACCGTACTCTCTTCACCACCTTATTATTCTATTGTTTCCAACATAGTCCCGAGGACGATTGTAGATATAATACCGCCCAGCATTCCAACAAAGATCCTTACAATTATGCGTGAAACAGGTTAGTTTGCCACTGGTCATGTGCTCGTATTATTACACCTTCAGCTACTGTGATTGATGACTATATGTTTTAAGTTCAACAACTCGTATACTTTGCTTTGTCTAGTTTAGATTTTATTAGTCCACCAATAAGATGGGTACGTGTGTGTCAAATCAATATTATATAGCTCGTTTTACAGGACAAGCTGAAAAAAAAAACCGTTAATCGTGTCTGGTTTGTGTGAGAAAAACGAGACTTTAACGAAAAATAAAAGGAGTATCTGAAAGCTAGCGACGTCAAAAGGTTAAATGTTAATTATGTCTTCAGTGAGAGCTTTAGGGAATGGTTGTATTATTGCTACAACGCTATCTGCTTGTTTATTTTTCTGTAATACCGTGCAAAATTATTTCAACTATGGGAAGACGTGCTAAAATCGATAATAACCGTACTATTGTAATCAATTTAAAATCTAATCTTGTTCTAATCAATTATCTGTCAATGCCAGAAGTGAAGACGTATACCACAAATATACACACACACAAACCGAAAAGTATACCCAATTGGTTGGAGCTTTAAAGATCAAAGAACTAGATGGATGTACAACGTATACAGAGAATCTCCTGGAATCAGTGATCTCGCCTTAGGAGTATCTACTGAAATAGAAAATTAAAAGATGGAAACGAAAACGGACAAAGCAAAGAATGCTTGTTATTTCAGTTTCCAATTATTCGTCTAAGCTACTCGTCTATACAATTTAATCCACTAGGTTCTATGGCTCCTGAGGATATAAAAAGATTTCCATTTTGAATACGTTCAGACTTGGACAAAAAGTCGATTGTAATGATTGATTTTAAAGCTCTCTATCTTATATTGCAAATAACAGTTTAATATCGAAAAATATTTCAATTGTAAATTCGATATTGAACGATTTGTGAGATTCTAGAATAGTGGGAGTTGTTAAGCACTCTTTTAATTTAGAAGTATTAGGTAGTGTAATTAAATAGTTGTTGAAATGTGATGATACTGCTACAATATCTCTTTTAATATTACGGATATGTTGCATTTCTCTAATTCTGGTTATTGCAATTTTCCAGTATTTCATATTGCAATTGTCGTGTACCTACGGGAACAAACAAGTCTGAAACAAAACTATGCCAACAATTACGATATTTTCTCTCTTGTTTGTACATATATCTCGAACGTTAATCGTGAACGTAGTCCAACAAAAGCCTGCAGACATCACGGTCCCATGTCAAATCCTTTTTACATCTATGTAATTGATTGGATGGTATTGTTCTATCATATTGCAGTAGTAATAGAAAATAGCGTGACAATTTTTTTTTTTTTGAAATTGTCTCGTAATGCAACCAGGGAAACAACCAGAAAAACCTATGCAAACTATCTAATTGTTTTGTTATTGTTTTTGTGGTTGTTATTTCATTCTTTTTTTTGTTGGTTCGTTGGGTGGTTGGCGCTAATGAAAAGCTCTATAGTTGAATCACAGGGCCATATAACAACGGTTGGAGCTTTGTACATAGCCCAAGGGAGAAATTACAGCGGATGGTAGGTACGAACGCCAGATAACGTTTTTTATTTGACTCTATATCACAGCTTGTTTAACAAAAATTTATGCGTCGCCAAGAAACGAAGAAATGTTTTTATCCAGTTGGTGGCCATATAGAAGATTTTGATAATTTATATAAAAATTTTTTCACGCTCGCTTTTAGTGTTCATAAATTAATAGTCGCTGGCTATTTGAATTTAATATCATAAAGATTATTGGGTTATCTACAGGAAAAGGTGTTAACACAATGAAACATTCAATTTTTAATGAGTATGAAAGCTAATTTACGACCACTTTTGAAAATACACCTGTCAAGATAAGCAAATTGTAGAGTTGTTTAATATTTATCAACATTTTAATGCATTTACTAATCTAAAATAGGGGCATATTTATGATTTACATTTGTGAGATTTTCAGTACCGACAGAAAAAAAAATTGGCCATATTTTTCAATTATATTTCAATATTTGCTTTAAATGTAGGTCTCTTTAAGAACACTAAATCCTCACTGAATTGAGAAAAGATAGAAGGGAAATGTTGTTAGAACAGTTCCAATTCAAGCTCTGTAATATACTGAATAAAATTTCCCAAGAGAAAGTTCTTTCAAAGATTAATCGTCTCTCTTTCACGAATAATTACGATGACTACGTTTGAATATAAATTGCCAGAATTTTCAATATTTTACATTTTTCTTTTTTATTTTGCTTTTATATAATATTTCTATAGAAAACAAATAAATATTAATTTTCACAAAACAGTGAACTTTATTGTTTTCGTTTAGTTCAATATATTTTTTATTTATTTACGATCCCATTTGTCATACTTGTCCATTACTATTCAAACAACAAATATTTACGTCAAAAATGGCTGAACCGTCTTTGATTGATTATAGCAAAAAACTGGCAGCAAAATATTGATTTATTTACTTTATTGTTCAAAGTTAAAACGATTGTAAGTGAATAATGTACATGAAAGGAAATATAGATCTTCTTTAAATAGTCTCATCATAAAAGGTAACACTGTACCATTAATAATCGTCAAGTATTCAAGACTGAAGAGATTTGAGCTTAAAAATTAAGTTAAATCGTTCAGAATACATCTAGAAAAGTTCGACTGTAAATTTTAAAGGATCTACCAGATAACCTAAAGACACAAATTGTGTTGTTGATTCCCCTTTCTATCTCTCTTCTCGTTCTAAAATAACTTTCGAGCTGTTCCAGTGACATTGATGTTTAATATGCTGCAATACGGATCATGAAACTCCACCACCTTTGTGGAAGTTAAAATGTCAACTAAGTTTCCTGCATTAATACAGGCAGTAGTAGGTAGTGGTCTTGGGGAGGGTGGTTGGTTTCCTGGGTTGTGGTATCATTGTATGAGAAGCCCTGTAGCTGATTACCCGGCAAATGCGAACCATTAACATCCAACCAAACGCATTCCACAGTTATGGATGATGACTTGGACCCTTTTCTACTCAGATTCGGCTCGTTGATTTCGGGCAATTTGCAATTATTTATTCATGAAATCCTTCAATTCAAGTGTATGCCTGTATCTACAGATTTCAATATATACCAGTTTATCTTTCATTATCATTAATTAGACATTACTTTTATTGTTTGTTAGCTGGAAACGAAAATAAACTCTCTTTTGAGTTTTGATCGTAAATCAATCTTGACTGGATTTGAGTTTTTCTGATACAAAAAATCATTTCAAAAACGACTTGCCGACTTGATGAGTGTAGTCGATGATTGGCTATATAACCAAAATTGATTACAAAAAATAGTCGAGACGTTTTGTGTATTTCTACAGAACTGAGCACAACTATTATAAACAAACCCATATGTTGTTTGACTTTTTTTTTCCTAATGTTTTCGTCGCATCTCTTTTTGACGGTTTATAAATGGAATTTCCTCCAATAACACACTGGAAATGTGTGTAACTGGTGCAAGGCGTTCCTTCTAAAGGTATTCCATGGTATTCTAAAGTATTTATGAATATGCAAATTTCTTGTAACTCTATTACGAACAAATCCTCTCAAATTGAGAAATTCATGTTTTTTTTCTCGTATTTTTCTTAACTTGTTTGTTACAAACTTCCAATAAGGTGCTGAGACTTTACAACAAGTCACTTGCATAGTAAACTTGCCATATGCTTAGTGAACGGATTCAAACTCACATTTCCAGATATCATAACTCATATAAGCTGTCCAAGTTTGTCTTTCTTAATACCACTTTAACACCTGTTCTCCAAAATTTTGCATCAATTTAACTAACTACAATCTTGGAACCACATACACACATTATGTGTGTCTTAGGTACACGTAAAACTATTCTGTTACGTGAAACATTATTTGTGTACGTGTGTGTATAGGTGTCTTAAGTTTATAAGTGTGCCTCTCTTACAATTCTGCCTTAAGTGCTTAAATATTTGTTGGATGATAAGATGTTCAAATAAGATAACGATGTCATATTTAATGAGTTTTCAAACTATGTTGATCAATTACTTTGTCCACAGTTATAGAAACTTTAACGGAATGGACAATAAATCATAGTATTTAATTATTATAAGCTTATTCTATAAGTTTAGTTTTAGAATATAATGAGTGCTCCTTTTCTATGACTACGTAGCATTAAAAAATTCTAACAATAAGAAGGAAAATTTATGATCCATAACTGTGGATTGATTTGAATTATTATCAGCCCCTGCTTGACGAGCCATCCTATTCCCACAACTTGTCAAGCAATCGTCAAGCTTGTTGATAAGAGACAACTCTTGTCTGGATTAGTTTTACTTCATATACGAGTAGTTCGAATCTATTTCTGGATTAGCTGCAGTATCAAATGAATTAAATTCGTCGTAATTATTTTATGTGATTAATAGGTATATGTATATTACTAAGTTAGGTATATAATGGCGAACTGTTCTACAAACTTTAGCATTAACATTGTGGATTGAAGAAAGCCAGACATTATTTTGTCAAGAGTTTAAATTAAATAATCCTGCAACGCCTCAACATTCTCGTCGTAACTTTAAAGTTTGTTATAAACTCTTTAGCCATGCAAATGTGTCGTTACTGATGCAGGAAATCAGAAATGAGACGAGCGTGAACTGTAATAAAATTATTTACGCAATTCGAATCGCCGGAAATCTAACGGAGGAGGGTGTGTATTGAATATGATGGTGGTCGTGGTGGTGGCGGTATATGTGGATATATATGGCGCCACTATGGCTAACAAATCCATCTCCCATTCCTTGTTTCTTGTAATTACCAACCCCCAAGGGACTTGCTTTGTTATTGTTAATTTTTCTCTTTTGAATAAGGAAAGTAAAAATGAGTCTATTTGTTGAAAATTATTGAAGCGAAATTGTTGAAAAAAGAGGAGTCTGGCGATCTATAATTAAACCCGCACGCAAATATTGAACTTGGATAAAGAGAAAATGAAAGTATATAATGGGATGATATTCAGGTTCTGATAGAGAAGCCGGTGACCTGCCACCGGGTTGTGTAAATTCTCCTGGAACCAGTCCTGAGGGAGATTCTCGGATACGGTCAATGCTCAGCACTAGTCAAGAAGAAGGTGGTGGGTAGAACGTTGTCTTGATAATCGAACTAATAAATATTGATACCGATAAGTCGACTGAGTGAGTATTGTTTAAAAATTCACAGTTGTCCAAAGACAAGAAAACTGGTTGAATTTATTCCAGGAACCTCTAAAACTTCCCTACGAATATGACAAAATACATATTATCGTAGAAGTTCGCGCATTAAGGATATAAACACACACAAGTGACAGAAATAAGATAAATTCAAAATTTTAGAATATTTGTGCGTATATTTCAGTTCTCTATAGTAGTCGTTTTTCATTTATATTTGTATACGGATGGGGGAACAACACATGAAAATGTTGTATGGAAAATGGAAAAGAAGAAAACATAAAGTACAGAAATAGATGTGGAAAACTTCGAAATTTGATCTTGTCGCATTTTTTATGACAAACAATTCTTCCTATTTTTTTCGTTCTTTCCTTCTTTTTTCTTTTTTAAAAATTCCACTTGAGAACGTTTTGCATTAAGTGAAAACAGGAATATATAGCCATTTGAAATATATATGAGTACAATTTTTTTCTTCCAAATGAATGAATAAATAAAATACAAAAATATACGAACCATTAAGCAAATTTGCAAAATTATTGCTATGAAATAACGTTTATGATTAAAATGTTAACAGAAACTGCGGCAGTGTTTCGAATTGGGCATTCAAATTTAAAAAATTTAGGAAACCATCAACACCTGCGACTGGTCGAAAACAGTTCTGGGCCAAAAAAGCTGTTACCAATTTTTCTGCAAAAAGCTCCACCCATCCCTAGTTTGAACAAAATTCAATTTCGACGTTTCCAAATGGATCGCCGATTGATATCTGTTGAAATTTACGCATTGTTATTATTCATATTCCATTGGGCTTTCCAGTTATCGATAATCATTTCATCTGTCATATTTACTGATTTCAGGGTGGGGTCAATTTACCCCGAAAACCTCCATCTCTCTCTCTCTCTCTCTCTCTGCCATATCCACCCTGATCCTGTATTTATATCAGTTTACCGGAATATAATGTTCTTGATTCCGGTCAATTTCGGCAATTAGTGAATGTAATGTAAAACTGTACAGATACATAGATCGACAGATAGATAGATGGGAAGCAGAGGATAGCACTGAATCAATGCCAATCGGGTGCATATGGTCGTTCTCATGTGAAAGATGTATGAATGCACTCCTAAATGAACCAATCTATTTTGGGTTTAGTTTAGTGGATGGATGACAAATGTCGAACTAAACTGGTAGATGGTCAAGATTACTATTGATTTTAACAAAATTAGTCAATCGAGCTGTATACGTATTGAATTGACCGATACGAATCAAACTAAATTGCAGTTTAACAAAGTTAAGGAACTTTGAATTGAAAGTTATATGGTACGTTTTGTTGTTGATGGAAGGAAGTTATTGATAGTACCATAAAAGACATCAAAAAGTTTTCAAATCTTTCATCGCATAGTGACTTTGGTCTTGTACATATAGCTGTGAAAAGAGACCCATTTAAACTTTTACTATAAACCAGAAGTTGAAGTCCTTTTCAGGATCATTTCTATATAGATCGATTGTGATATTTCATTTTTGTTATCTGCCAAATTTCCCTTTCAAAAAGTTCCTCTATTTGTTTACTTTTATTGATCTTTTCGACGATTTGTTTACTTTCTTTTTGTCTTAATTAAAATATTTGGCAAGTGCTACATGAACACAATAAACTTTGATTTCTTTAGTAACAGAAACTAGTTTTCTAGATGTATGATTTTTCAAGAGAAACAATAATGTTTCATCTACCTGGAACGCGATTTATGCTCCTTCCTTTCTTTTATCTCCACTGAAACGGAAGAACTTCTACTTGTAATGAATAACGACAAGAAAGAAAGGAAGACTATCTGGGAAAAAAACTGAAAAAAAAACTTTTCCATCCCGATATTGTGAGATTTATTGGTTGGCCAATAATTCAAACATTCCCTCTTGACTTTTCCAATCTTGAAACTCTTTTAACGTGCCCGTTTTGACAATTCGTTGTCATATACAGGAATGGAAGCGGAAATAAAACTTGTTGAATTGTTCTTCGATTAGATAACCACCAATTTTTATAACAATTCTATTCCTGTTTTGATTTTCGTACAAACATTAATAGGTACATATATTTTTTTTTATTTTAGTAAATGTATCTGAAGGATAATGTTGCTTTAGTATCAAGTTTTCTTCCAATTAAGAGTAAAACTTGTGGCGTCGTTTTCGCTTCAACAACATAATAGTCGACGACATAAAGGAAAGTTTTACGTTTCGCATTGTTGCTTAAATAATTATTTTAATTGTGGAATGTCAACTATAATCGCATCAACTTATAATTTAATTGAAAATGACTGTTTTTATAACCAGACAACCAGACAAATTCATTTTGCTGTATATGTTAATTTTTCAGAAAACTACCTGTTTTATTACTGATTACGAATGGATGATAAAAATCATCATATTTTACTGGATAATTAATGAATAAAAACTGTCACAGTAACAGAGTATTGTAATTGAAGAACAAAAAATATTACGAATATTAAAAGGTTCGTCCATTTCTATGTTTTTTTTTTCGAAATCAACCACCATGTTGCATGAATGATATTGCATCGGATGGTGTGCATATTGTAGTTGTATTTTTGCCATATCGTCGAATTCACTGATGTGGAACACACAAATTTCATCAATTCGCTGAAACAATAGATAATTTACATACAAAGGTCTATTGTGCCGCACTTTGCTTCTGGCTTTTTGCTATGATCAAAGCTTTTATATACATATAGCTACATGGATACATTATATGGACTAAGTTCGGCCCCCGGAAATCATGTTAATTGTCACTGATCGTGAACGGACCCAGATACTTATTGTAGCGACCTGAAACGGAAACTTCACGGTAGATCCGCCGCCACTGGCCACCCTACAAGAACTCCAAGTTTTCAGTTTTATTGTTTCGTTAAAAAATTTTGCTCTCAATGTTACGAGGTAGATTGTCTAATCAAGTTTATTGATTGAAAGGTGGATTCATTATTCAGAAAAGACGAAGCAAAAACTGGCCATTAATCCACTTGCGGTAAAAAAACTTTAGCAACCATTACTTGATGTTTAAATTTAATCAAGCGACTTAAACTTGATCATCAAGTAGTTTTTGCTGCTATAGTACTAACCCAAAAATCTGACATAAATTGTTGTATACTTCTAACGTAATCTGCATCGTTATAACAGCACTGGTTCACATTGTTCTAACTTTATAGGCATATTTCTTTCTATTTTCTAATTTGAGTGCAAGAAAGTCGGTATTCCTCAACAAAGTTATTGACAATAAATCAAATTTAGCATACATTTTCTATTCTACTGTCTTAACAAACAATAAAAACTCATATACTTAGTACACCGATGTACTTATAATTAGGTAATTTTAAACAAAATGATTTATAATACCTGTACGTACATGTGTAGTAAATAAGAAACAATAATAGGGAACCTATTAAATTGACACAGATTACTATTGTAAAATGATTTTTTATTGGTATTTTAAATACAAATAGATAACTAAAATATAACTGATTAGGATAGAAGTGCAGTGTTCTGAATAAATGATGAAAAAAAACTAGAAAATACTGTTTATTCTTCAACAGACGGACCTTTTCAGAATTCTGATTGACATTAAAGACAGAAAAGTAACATTATTTATTTAGATTGCATGTAATGAACAAACCCACTGTTGAGACAAATCGACATGGTTTCCTTCTAATTTTCTTGAATTTTTTATAACATCTACTCCTTCTTTAATTATGAAACCTATTTATCTGAGTCTTTGAAAATATTCAAAACTTTTACCAAAAAAATTCCCATCATTACCTATTTATGAGAGTTGTATCTATGCAGAAGTACATACATATCAGTTATTTGGTGGATTTTGCGAATACGTTAAATATATATACTTACCCGTTGGATGATAATTCAAAGGGATGTAAATGTAATCCGATGTTCAAAGCAATGGTGACATTTTGCATATATATCCAGCTTTCGAAGCCATTAAAATTGGTTCAGGTGCTTCAAACGTTGATGCCGACTTTAATACATTATATAGTCTGAGAGATTATTGTAAAATCGAAACAATCAAATAGCTATTTGTTCTTTTAATTCTCTGTTAATCTGGTACTATTGGCAATAATTAAAATAGTTTTAGTTAATTTGTTACTACTTACCGACTATGTTAAGTATGTGAAGTTATTAATAGAAACTTTTTGATTATCAAGATAAACGTTATAGGTAATAATCCATCTGTGAAAATCATTTCGACAATGTCGTTTAAAGATAGCGTATAAGTTAAAAGCTTTATTATTCAAGTGTATGTGATGATCGGTTATCTAAACTGATACTTATTGTATTCGTTAATGGACCATCAGATATGTGGCACACCTTGGCGATAAGTGCCAAGCAACCGATTAATATACGATACGATCCGAAAATATCGACTACAATATATGTATGTAGAGGATGTCGTTTTTCTGTAATAATTCAATGACAGAACGACTATAGACGTGCCAAATTGCCACATCCAGCACGGTATTGAATACACACTTCAATAGCATCAAGTATGGATTTAATTGTGACAGGAACAGAAAGCGAGAAATAATGATACCGCAACTTGGTAGATAACCACATACATACATACATACCAGACGAAATTTGTCGCCGAGCCAAAATGTTGCCATTATAACAGAATTAGAAATGTATAGCTTTTTGATAAAATTAAAAGAATATTTCAGGAGGTTTGATCCATAAAATTTAGCTGCAACAGTTTTACTAGTCGAAAACCAACCGTATTATATTTACCTTAAGCAAAAGTTCTAACAGATATGCCTTGTAGGCACAATAATATGTACACAGTTTCAATTATTTCAGTTTGGAAATTGAAAAAAGATTCCAATTTATCATCCACCCACACTCTGTAAATATCCAGAGAAAGACAATATTTGGTCAATCGTTTAATTGCCTATTTTCCAATTATAGAAGACCGGAATAACCGAAATGAATTGTGTATATTTGTTCATGTTGATACGTTCAAAATCAGTTACACAATTAATCAATTTTTCGGTTTACTTACTGTTAAATATGAAACTGTAAATTAATAAAACACGAGAGAAAAATATTTCACAATATATCTACCTATATACTCGAAATTCTATAGGGAATGATTATTTTTATTGGAAATAATGCGAATTGAATTGATTTGTGTATTATATGGATTCGGGTAGCATCATGACTTATGTGGAACCCTGCAGCTATGGTCTATCTCACGAATCATGAGCTAAACGGTCATAAAATTTCGAACTAGTACGAACACTCATTATTGTATCTGTCTTTTTCTAACGCACAT